>DWDU01001437.1:0-14660 GCA_018245575.1 Jemadia suekentonmiller
TGCCCGACCTGGGAATCGAACCCGGGACCTCCCGATCGGCAGTCGCACTTACAACCAACACGACCAACGAGGCAGTCAATTACTGTACTAGTTTGTAAAAGAAATTTTGTGCCCTCATGGGTAACCTCCTTTGTCCGTTTGCTAACTAACTATACACGGAGAAAAAGTTGTGTATAGGTCCAAAACATTTTGACAATTATAACACGGTAACTAGTGCGATATTTTGTAATGTATTAATATTAAATTACCTTGTATGGTACATTTATGATTTAATAAATAATCGCTTATCCTTTACTAGTTGGCGATGGGACAGGTTACTTATTAATATAAATTATCTGGTGGCCGACTTTGTTTAAGTTATAGATTCAGTTGGGGTACTAAATAAAATAGACTACCGTATTATGAAAACTGTACAAATATTATCCAAGATACGTCCCGAGTTACGACTGTTTCACAGTAACTCAATTGGCGATTTGTATAGAAATTATAAGGGTGAATATTCTATACGTCTACACAGATAAATAAAATTGGAGTGTCTGTTTGTAATATTAAAATAACCGTTTTTTACTAAATGCATATGTGTGTATGCATATGCATTTAACAAAATAACATTTTTCACAATTTTTGTCTGCTGTCTGTCGTCTGTTTTTTCCGGCTAATATCTGAACTGGACCGATTTTGACGGAATTTTCACTGGAAGATAGCTGATGTAATAAGGAGTAACTTAGGCTATTTTATTTTAGAATTTTCACGCGGACGAGGTCGCAAGCACAGCTAGTATAAAATATAATTTAGATGTAGAAGATAGTAGAAGACAGAGGAGAAATAGAAGTAGTAGTATATATACTACAGCACGTATACATTACACTAAAATAAGTATATCATTAAGAGTCCTATTCCTACAATAGATACTGTTAGCAATTGAAATTAACTATTTGTCTCATAAACAAATAACTTAAACTAAAAGTCTTATTCGTGTTGTTATCTCCAGGATACTGTAATCGTTAGGTGACACATGATCTGTTTAAATAAATAAAAATCTTATGAACGCCGGCAGAATCCGCTGTATACTCAATATACATTTTTCATTAGCCATTATTACTGTAAAAAAATTAATTTGAGATAAGAAAAACAATTTACTAGTGGATTGTGAAGTATTACATTAATTGTATGACAAGGTATCTTTAAGAAATTTCCAACATCGTTTGTCATCTTGCCATCGGGATTCGAGGGTTCCTTTCTACGCGGCCAATTACTCAAAGGCTCAACTGGTCTGCTTAATCGCTTTACGTGGGATTAAATTCGCGATCGTCACCCGCCGCGTCGCGCTGGGCCGTGCGGTTGTCATTTAGGTCCTCAGAGAAGATTCCTCGCTATCCCCTAACATATATTGCCTTTGGATAATTTTATCGTAATATTACTGAATCTCAGAGAAAAAAATAATCATATCACTTTCTTGTTTTATGAACTTCTTATTTAATCATCTAATCTTAAACTAATTATTAGTACATCCTATTAAATTATTTTTATTATATTACTCTTAGTACTCAATTTCCGACCAGGTTATCTTAGTTATAAATCTAGTTTAGAGGTTCATCTGCAGTTTTACGTATAGGCGAGGTTAATAAGTTATAAAGAACATATCGAAATAAAAATATGACAGAAATTTCTTTGAGTATGTTTTAATTATAATTCTGAAATCATCTCTTTTATTTTTACCATTTTTGGGTACATAGCTCTCTGAATAAGAAAGTTTAAGGCGATTGCCTAACATACTGACCTAGTATATCGTTTGCACCATTTACACAACATTATGGGAAACAGTCTCAACTAATGGTAATTTAATCTTCAAATTACATTTGGTACCTTGGATCTAGTGGCTCAAAAGTTCGTACCCCAGGCCATACGAATGAGAGGCTTTATTATAACAACATTTAGAAATTAAAATCAGTTTTCAACATTAAGACAACGCGATTGACAAGCTTCAGTTAAAGTGAACGTGACCGAAATTCTCCGTAGCTTAAATCTCAATAGCTCGCTGTTGAAAACCGAATCGTATAATAAAGTAACAAGGTTGAAAATTGTTCGCACGCGATTTATTAGCGTCTTCCCCACTTAAGCCGGTAGTACAGTAATCTCAGAGTGATAGAAGCCTTTCAAGTGAATTAAGGCTAATGACGACGATTTTTCATTCCTCTGGTTTCAAACAAATTTGAAATCTCAGTTCTCTGGGTGTTTGCAGTAAGTAAAACTAAGGGAGTAATTTTAGTAAAATTAAATACCAGACTGTTGTAAGCTTTCTATTTTCATATTTCTGGAATACAAGTATAGCATGTGAACGTTACTTAAGAAAATTTTCTAGCATTTTAAAAATCAATTGAGATATTGTTATTTCAAATATTATTTATATTTTTCCATTTTGTCAAACGTTGTTCGTGAAATAAGTTTTCCGCTACTGGTAAGTAAGTAGGTACTGTATATAAAAATAGTTTCAGTGTGTGACTTAGTAACATACTAAACTATTAACAAAATCAAAGTAAGCAGAACCATTAAACGGCAACTACACCTACAGTTTCAGAAATTTGTTTTAAGGTAATCCGGATAACCACGTCAAAACATCAGTACCTTCACTAGTAAACCTGTAATAATCACAAACGGAACCATTTCAGGAACTGAAGCGAGGACAAACAGATCCAATGTCGTTAGGAGAGGGTATTGACTCAAAACTATGAACTTATTCAATGTGGGCCGAACGACTTAACCCTTGAATGAACCATGCCAACCGGACCTTTACGTGTGGCGTGATTTCATAAGCAATAGCGATTGCCCCAACTATATTTACACAAACAAGACGCGTCTGATATACAACAGCATTATTAATAAATCTATTAGATGGTATACATTAAGAAGCAGTGATAGCCTAATGGTTTCAGCCAGTTAATCCAGCCTCTGACTTCGGAGGCCCGCGTGCAAATCCTGGCCCGCATCATTTTATAAAATGTGCGTTTTAATATTAAATATCACTTGATATAACACTGAAGGAAACCATGAGGAAACCTTCATACCTTAGAGTTCATAAAATAATGTTAAGCTTTAAAGGCTTAGAAGTCTGCCATCCCGCACTTGGCCAGCGTGGCTAGCTTTAATCCTCTCTTTACGAGAGAAGCCACGTGTTCCGACAGTGGAACGATAAAGGGTCCGAAAATATTATATTAAAAATGGTGCAAAAATATTTTAACGATATTTTGTCATTATAAGTCCCAGGACAACTAGCCCGTACAAAATGTTCAACTTACCTAAACTGAAACTCTACGTATGTATCGTCGTCCAAAAGTTTATTAACAAATTCCTTCCTATATCTGTCACTATTGCAAGAAAAGTTCATAAATAAAGTCTCATTATATATATCTAATTTTTAGTGTCATATACTCATCGTTCAGCCAAGTTAGTCTTTGAATGTTACTCGATTGTAAGCGAAAAATTTGGCTATTACATTAACAGGCTGAACTCACAGTATCACATGAATATTGACACATTTTTATGGAATTCTTTACCTACTCTAGTTTCGAAGACAGAGAAAAGAAAGACAGTACAAATTTCTATCTCTCGTAACTTAGACCACAGATCCGAAAATATTACAGCCTGGGGTCAAATGCCCCTAAAGGCCTAACCGCAGCCACTAGTTAACCCTATATTAAGCGAGATCAAGCTGTGTTTTGCGAGGACACCACTGAACCAAGTATTTGAATTCCCCGTGTAATTTCAGACGAATTAAGTTCCGAGTTATGTTCCAACGCGTCAAATAATTTTGAGGGTCGCAATGTGCAATAGAAACGTTTGGGCTAATATTGTGGCGCTGTGAATTTGATATTACGATATTTCACATATAATGCGAAGCTCTTTTACAAGTTGGTAGTGTATTCGTAAGGGCGGATTTGTAGGTTTTAGAGATTGATCTTTACTTGTGAGTATAGAAAAGGTATTAATTGAATTCGTATTTACGGCACCAAAGTACATATTTTGTATTGGTATTTTAGGCTTTACGGATTTGTATTCCTTGCACTTTATTGATTTTCAACAATAAAAATGTTTTTTATAATAAATTATAATAATTTATTATATATTAATAATAATAATACATTTTACATTTTTTCTTCAACCTAAATAAAATTAATTCCAAATATGAGTCATATAACTTAACCGTAATTGCACGATGAAGAGTAAAATTAACAGTAAATAATTATTAATAAGTCTTCCCAATAAACAAGAGAATAACGTGCATATACCCCATTTCTTCAATACTTCAAGCTTCTTCGAAACTTTCCACTTTAAAACTTGGGTGCTTTGTCTCCGAACTTCGATGACATTTCACAAGTGCTGAAGCGTATTGTCTTCGATACTTCATCAATCAAATAATTGCCACCTTCGTTGAATTTGTTTGAGAATTTAACATTGAGATGACGAATTTAATTTATAACATATATTCATACGAGGAGTATAATATTTTCTTATCATCGGTAATTACAAAGATTACACGTTGATATATTTTTGGCAAGAACCAAGCGGTGTGGAGGATTGAGTATTGTAGTAAACATTCATGTAATCATATCTGCGGCTAAGAAGAAATATAATAGTATTAAGAGCACACCAGGCACCAGCCCTAAGCTAGGATATATTCGTACTCGTGCTTCAGGAATAGCAATACGCATGTGTATGGATTAGTGTGATATTTGTAACATCTAACGGCTGGCAGGGCGCTAGCAAATTAGCTGCGATCTTAATAGAAAATACCTCTGAATTAATCTGAAGATTGCGACCGTATTTGCCTAACATGAAGAATTATACCTATTACTAAGTCAATAATTGACATACTCGTAATTACTCGTAATATTACGACGATCTGTTTGGTACCTACATGATAGATCACAATACATGGTTAAGACTTCTACAAGCGACTGCATACGACGACTAACACACTGACATCCATACGTTATATCGTATGAATGTTAAAAAATATATAATCAATAAATAATTTAGGTATTCCTTACATTGATAGTGAGTGAAGTTTTAAGTTGAAACAGAGAGTTTATTGCTGATTTTGGAGTCTCAGAATTATGAAAGTGTAATACTTCAATATATTCCATTTGTTTGTAAATTTTTCTGTGTATGTCAGTTTTAATATTTCAAATAGTTAAGGGAATTCGTTTAAAACAAGGACTAGAATAATACTTCGACTAATAATACTTGTACGACTAATAGGACTTGTAATAATACTTCGACTCTAATAGCGGACAATGGCCGTCACAGAATATTTCTGGAAAATAAAACATTGCAATATAAATTTTTAGTAACAAGCGCACTCAGTGGCGAGGAAAATAAACGAAACGCAGCAATTAAAGCGCACAGCCTGTCGGATCGAGAGCGCTATACAACTGTTGACGTTCTCTTGTTTCATTGAACTAAGCGAGCCTCCATTAGACCGGCCGGCTTTTACAGAAATAAAAATGTCAAAATTATTATTATTGCTATAGAGAAAATTATTGTATTCATTGAGAAAATTATTGATAGACCGATAATGATATGTCACATCTGGCGGTTCGTCGTTTTTATACATTATATTTTTTAGCACTATTTTATTCAAAGAAACATATTTTCAAAATCGTCACATGAAATAACTACAGACGTCTTAAAAGAGAAATCTATTGCAACATGAAAATTTAGTATTAAATTCTGTTTACACAAAACACAAAGTATTTATTTGGATTTGTGCCCGGTGCATGGCAATACGCTCACCACTTATTCCATAGTGGGCCGTAAACGTAACTGGTGAAAAGTGGGAGTGTTCTACATTCCTCTGCCTACCTCTTGAAGGATTACAGGCGTGATGTTACATTTCTTACAAAGTATTTCAGTCAAATAAATCTATGTTAAATAGTTATCTATTGTATTAGAAAACAGAATTGAATACAATAGGATAAAGTCTACTGGATACTAAATTTATACACATAAAAAAAATGACAAAATCAGTATTTTGAACAATTATCTTTTGGCTCTGATAATTCTAGAATATGGTATTTAGATATTTTGAAATATAATACGAAACAAACCATAACGATCTATTATTATTATTACATCATCTCACCAGGTTCCTTAGGTGGAAGGCAGACTGCCAACTATCTTAATATAAAGATTTATTACTAAAAAACAGTGAAAAAGTCATAAATAAAGACAAACGAAATATTCATATGCAATACTATTGTATATAATTCAGGCATGGACATAATTAAAAAATTGCAGAATTTAAGACAAAATGTTCAAGAGACGTCAATAAAACGTAAAGAGAGTGAATTTAACGAGTCTGATGAAATATTTCATTGACATGTATAGATTGTGTAATACACTGACAGAATTCTTCCAAACACTAGAGAATATTTTCTTAAAGATGCGTATAAAATGTTTTCACTAAAAGAACTCGCCTTATAAATTGATGAATAAGAACCGACCGGCTTTTTGCCAGAAAATTGATTACTACATAAGAAAGACTATTTGAATCAGCCTCTGTAATCCAGTCACGATCTAGACCACAGACCCTGTACTAGAATAGCTTTTTAAGATAACTGTAAAACGAGAGATAGCTTTCCCCTGGAGCAATTCGTGAATGCTAAACAATTTCTATACTAATATATAAGTAACTTCTTAAAACTTGTTATTTCAAAGATGGTATGAGTATTTGAATGACTTATTGGTGTATTGAATAGTACCGACCGCGACTGCTAATTTGAGGGATGTTTTAGGTTCGACTCCGACGAAATGCAAACATTTGAATTGATGAACGTGTATTCTATGCTTTGGCATAATTTTTTTTATGTACGAATACATATTTATTAAAGATTTATATGCAAGTTCATCGGTATTGTTGGAATAATTCAGATTCTACGTAGTGGTGTACAGTACAGTACCTGTACGTGTACAGGCGTGATGTTACGTAATTCAGATTCTACGTAGTGGGTTTCGATGACTCGCAATTTGTTTTAACATATACATTATATAACTTGTCACTATGTAGTTATATTCTTATAAGGGTGTTATTTAGTTAATGATACAGGTTTTGAAGGTGCTATAGTATAACGTCCTGAACACAGATGCGAAAGTCACTCATTAGTACCTATACTATCTGAACATCGTAGCTCTATTCGGATTATATCTCGTCTTTTAGGGTCCGAGCCATTATTAGAAAATCTAAATTAGAAAAATTCTATAGTGCCCGACCTGGGAATCGAACCCAGGACCTCTTGATCGGCAGTCGCGCTTGCAACCAACACGACCAACGAGGCAGTCAGTAAACTATAAGTGTGCCAAATTTTATGCTCCTGCGTTCGCGCAATTTTCGTAAAAAGGGCTCCAAAGTTTTTGCATCACATATTAATATATAGATACGCCACCTAGGATTCAAGTTTCGGTTAGATCCGTACTTAGGAACATAGCGAGGATGAACAAACTTCCTGACTAAGAGATCCTTGGTATTACAATAAGGCGTAAATGTGTGTAATTTTATTACATATGTAATTAAAAGTACTATGCTCATATTTAATTGTTAAGACTGACATAATTAAATTGTAAGAAGAAGAATATATCAGGAATTTAAAGATATTGGTGGAGCTTAATATCTATTTCAATATGCACTATTAAAAATTACATAATAAAGTGAAAAGTAATTAACGACCTCTTTTTATTTAAAGGAGTACCATGTGTTTAGCTAAGTAAATATAATTTTAATAATACCTGAATCTTTTATTTTTTATGTATATGTATGATTATAACTAAATGGGAACAAAAGCAATCTTCTCTAATCTTCTTTCTTGCTTAACAACGTGTAGAAACTGTAGGAGCCTTTTAGTATCTGAAATATAGTAATAACAATTAAGTAATAAGTGTTTGATATGCAAATTATAAATAAAAATGTCACCACAAAAGTAAATGAGCTTTATTATCTGCATGCCTCAGTCCAGTGTTGGACATAGGCTTTCTCTAATGAGCGCCATCGTGCACGCCCTGTCCTCGACTTGTCGCCACCAGATTCTGTCTTCTTAAAACAGTGGTAAAATATAAAGTGGACCAATTATTTCTTAAAAGGCCCTTTGCTTCTATAATTATATAAGTGAATATAACAGTTATTTCGCCTAAGTTCCCCGAAGATAACATGGTACGAAATTACGAGAAATACTCGTATACTATGCTCGCAAAACGTAAGCGGTTCTGATAAATTTTGCTATTACACCCTTCCTTATAAGCATATAAAATGAATAGACTTTTTCATTATACTTCAGCGCAAATTAATTAATGTAATAACCGTTTCGAATTACACTTTGTAAGAAATTAGGTGCCGTGTGCTCGAAATGCTAGGTTTAAGTGCACAAAAATTCTACATCACAATGAGCTTGTGATTGATTCCAAGACGCATATCACGTTTTCGTGTAATCATTTAAGCGTGAGCCTCCTGAGAATCAAATGTCGCTAAGCGTCCATTATGTTGATGAACACTTCAAACTAAAGGCACTAATATACTAAAAGACTCTTGTGTTTTAAAAGCAGTGCGTTTTCCCGCTGTGGTTGCCTGTTTACATGGCTGTATTTCTGTTCAAACATTAGCTATTCATTTGATTCTCTACATATAAGTTAACCATAACAAAATTAAGTTCAGATATGTTCATTTTCAGATTCATATGTCCTTGAATTGCTCATTTTACAATAAACATTTAACTACGTAATCGTCTGCGGTACCAATTACTTCCGAGAAAATTACTTACCATGTATATGACTGATACATATATAACATGATATATATATGACGGCGCTTTAGATAAAATGAGCGAACAATGAAGTGTGAGCTGTCACTGAATAGTGACAGGTGTGGGCAGTTCGCTCTGACACAACACCCGGCGCTAGCGCTTCGTCGAGCGGTGTTTTATAATAATTGCGCGTTACGTGTTCGGTGGAGTGTCGATTAGTTTGATTATTGGCTTTGATTAATGACCTTGATTGTTGTATTGTTCATATGCGTGTTCATGTTCGTTATATTTTGTGATTTTCTTGAACTGTAATACATAGTAACCTCAAAACCACGTGTTACCTTTTATTCTCCTCGCCCGAATACCTGCGCCTGCTAGGAGTCAAATATGAATAACACTGAGGGCCCCTCTGCTGTCCCTTTATCAGAAGTGGGATGCGGAGGGCGAACACCAGGAGAAAGAAGCGAAAGTTCGGAACAACCAACGCATGGGTTGCTACGCAACATGGAGGCTTTGCTGTCTCGATTCTTGGAGACGCCGCATCCCCCTCATGCTTCAAGTAATACAATGACACAGTTGATACGCTTCGATCCCGATGAAACCGACGCAAACATAGAAGGTTGGTGTAGTATAACCGAGATTATCGTGAATAGCAGGAAGTTAGACGGCACAGAACTTTTACTAGCTCTCACGCACGCTTTGCGAGGCCGCGCGGCCACGTGCTTGACCAGATTGCACGTTTCTCATCTAACATGGCCGCAAATAAAGGAGCTACTTCTAGCGAAGTTCGGAAAGCCGATGCTGCCTCAGGACTATTTCGACGACATACTGAGATTTCAAGTTAGCATTAAGGAAACAGCATGTGAAGCCGCAATGCGTCTCTGGGCCATGGTGGAACAAATCCCACGCACTGAGATGCCAGAAGACATCATGGTCGGCTTTGTTTCTTCTGTTATGTGCCAAAAGGATGCCATCATACGTCGTGAGCTACAATCGTGTAACGTCTCCACCAGAACCCAGCTATGCCGAATTCTGAAAGGCATCTCCTTGAAACGAAGACATCAAGGTCTAGACTTCAACGACTTCGAGCCAAAGAAGATTCGTCCAAATGAACCGTGTTTCTTGGGAACTTGTCACCGATGCGGTCTACCGGGACATCGAGCGGTAGACTGTCGCAAGCATCGGGAGGCACTCGCCGCCAAGCCTGCAACGTCAAAGACTCGCGAACTGCCTCCGTTGTCGCGAAGCTCCCCGCGACCCCTCATCTGCTTCGTGTGTGGCCAGCAAGGCCACGTGGCGTCAGCATGTCCAGGCCGCAAGGAGGCGGCGGGCGGTGAGCAACCAGCAGTCAAAGAAGTCCATTTGTGCGAACGTAGAGCAGCAACCGGCACCTTGACTACATCTTCCGGTGAGCCCGTTTCCTTTCTTTTTGACAGTGGCTCCGCTTGTTCGTTAGTGAATAGTAGCATAGCCAATAGGCTTCCGGGCACTATGCGCGACGATTTGGTGTACCTTACCGGTATAGGCGAGAATAATGTGATCAAATGCAGCTCTCAAATCCTTAGTGCCATTAATGTTCAGGGTATCTCGTTAGAAGTGTTGTTTCACATAGTTCCCGACGCAGCTATAGGCGAGCAAATAATCATAGGCCGGGACATTTTAGACAAGGGCGTTACCGTTGAAATAAATTTTGATCAAATTCGGTTCGTGTCGCGTAAGGAGGTCGATGTTGTAGAAAAATTAAGCCTACTAGATTTTAATAGCATCGATACCGACCTGCAAGGCGAACATAGGTTAGCCCTAATCAAAATTTTGCATAAATATAGTGACTTCTTTATAGACGGTATACCCACGCGTCGTGTTACAACCGGGCATATGCGAATAGAACCTATCGACCCGAACAAAACCGTACAACGACGCCCTTATCGTTTGTCTCCAGCGGAAAAGGATGTAGTTAGGAATAAAATAAAAGATCTCCTGAAAGCTGGCGTTATTCGTGAAAGCACGTCAGCATTTGCTAGCCCTATACTTCTCGTAAAGAAAAAGGACAACTCCGATAGGATGTGCGTCGACTATCGCGAGCTGAATGCGAACACTCGTCCCGAGCACTACCCATTACCTATAATCAACGAACAGATAGATAAGCTTCATGGCGCGTACTTCTTTTCATCTTTAGATATGGCATCAGGCTATCACCAAATTTTAATCGATCCAGAAGGCGACAGCGTAGCCCGTACTGCGTTTGTGACCCCCGAAGGTCAATACGAATATCTCGCGATGCCATTTGGGTTACGGAATGCAGCTTCTGTGTATCAAAGGTGCATTAATAAAGCCCTAGGTCCACTTAAGGATACTGTAGCACTAGCCTATATGGACGATGTACTTTGTTACTCTGATAACGTCATACAAGGCTTGGAACGTTTAGACCTTACACTGAAAGCCTTATCTGAAGCAGGTTTTTCGCTGAATATCCGGAAATGCAAATTCATGAAAAGCGAAGTAGACTATCTGGGGTACGTAGTAAAATCAGGCAAAATCACACCAAACCCTAGGAAAATCCAAGCTTTGGTGGATGCACCCACACCACGAACTGCAAGTCATGTTCGTCAGTTTTTAGGTCTAGCCTCCTACTTCCGTCGCTTCATCCCACATTACACTCACCTTGTGGGCCCGCTGTACCCCTTGACAAAGACGAAGGGGGCAATAACGTGGACGAATGCGCATGACAATATTCACAAGAAAATCGTTCAAATATTAACTTCTGAACCAGTCTTGACAATCTTTGACCTGAAATTACCAGTGGAACTACACACCGACGCGAGCTCAGAGGGGTATGGTGCTATACTAATCCAGAAACGGGATAATCTGCCCCATGTGATATCCTACTTCAGCCGCCGAACAACCGACACGGAATCCCGCTATCACTCATATGAGCTAGAGACCTTGGCGGTCGTTCGAGCGGTAGAGCACTTCAGACATTACCTGTATGGTCAGCACTTTACTGTCGTTACGGATTGTAATTCCCTCAAAGCGTCCAAGTCTAAAACTGATCTCACTCCTCGAGTCCACCGCTGGTGGGCTTTCCTTCAAGCCTATGATTTTACTATTGTGCACAAACAGGGAAGCAGCATGGGCCATGCCGACTTTTTATCTAGAAACCCACTGCCTCATTGTTCGTCAGAATGTCCGGAGGTTGGATCGCGTGTAAAAATTAAATCTGTCAAATTTGTAGAACTCCACGAGGGTTGGTTAAAAGTCGAACAAAAAAGGGATAGCGAGATCCAAGACTTAATCGAAAAGCACCATAACAGTGAACTCCCCGAAGCAGTATCCCCCACTTATGACGTTCGCAAAGGGTTGCTTTACAGGAAAATAGAACGAAACAAGAGTAGCTTTTGGTTGCCCGTTGTACCTCGTTCTCTTACATGGTCCCTGATCAACCATGTCCATACTGAGATCAAGCACCTAGGTGCTGATAAAACGTTAGACAAACTTTACGAACAATATTGGTTTCCACAAATGTCAAAATTCGTTCATAAATTTGTAGATTCATGCATAGTATGCAAAGCATCAAAAGGCCCATCTGGTGCTACTCAGATTAGGCTCCATCCAATACCGAAGGTCCCCACTCCTTGGCACACTGTTCACATTGATACTACTGGCAAACTCAGTGGTAAAAGTGATTTAAAAGATTACTCTTCAGTAATCATCGACTCTTTTACCAAATATGTTCTCCTCGAATACACTTCTTCTCTTGATTCGGCTAGTGCTATAAAGGCCTTAAAGAAAGCTGTGTGTCTCTTCGGCGCTCCCAAGCGCATTATAGCTGATCAAGGCAGATGCTATGTAAGTGCCGAGTTCAAAGAATTCTGTCGTGATCACTCCATAGAACTCCACTTCATCGCCACAGGTTCCAGTAGAGCCAATGGCCAAGTAGAGCGAGTCATGCGTACCCTGAAAAGCTTACTCACAATCATTGAAAATGACCCTAACAAAACGTGGCGCGACGAGCTTCTTGATGTCCAATTAGCTTTGAACAGCACAAGGTCTAGGGTTACTGGATACACACCCACTGAACTAATGTTTGGAATTAAGGCACAATCGTTAGGTATGGCTAAAATATCCTCAAGCTCCGAACCCGTACCGCGACTAGATTTAGAAACGATAAGAAGTAACGCTGCCGATAATATCGCGAAAACAGCATCATCCGAAATAAAGCGATTCAACCGTGGTAAGGCCGTTGTGAAACCATTCTCTAAAGGCGAGTACGTTTTTATAAAAAATAACGAACGCAACCAAACCAAACTACACAGAAAATTTAAGGGACCATTCAAAATCACCAACGTGTTAGAAAATGATAGGTACGAGTTGAAAAGCATCGATGGATCTAATCGAATTTACAAATACGCTCATGAAAATCTGCGTTTGGTGCCCAGGGGTCATGATGGCTTGGTAGAGGTAGCTACCACGTTGATTAATGATGATGATGTGGACGAGGAGGCCGGGACGGCGGGTCAGAGTCAGATGAATGGAGCGGTATCGTCGGATGATGATACGATCTCGGTAACTAGTTCGCACACTATGACCGCCAGCTCGGCAACCCTCTCAGCATCAGAATGTGAAGAAGATAGTTGAGATGTAAGTAGCGTACTAATTGTGTGTCATATTCAACACCACCACTTACGAAACAGTTGGCTTCTAGTCATATGAGATGACGTTGGGTAGAGGCGTGGGGGATGAATACACCCCGCTGTGGCATTATTTGCAGGAGGTCAAATATTGCCAAGAGTATGAGTTCCAGCTGCGGGGCCGTCCGGTCCTTGTCGTCATATGAGATGTCGAGCTTGGTCGAAGGGACACCCCGCAGTGGCAATATTTGCATGAGGTCAAATATTGCCAGGAGTAAGTAGGGGCTCCAGCTGCAGGGCTGTCCGGTCCTTGTCGTCATAGGAGATGTCGAGCTTGGTCGAAAGGACACCCCGCAGTGACAATATTTGCATGAGGTCAAATATTGCCAGGAGTAAGTAGGGACTCCAGCTGCGGGGCTGTCCGGTCCTTGTCGTCATATGAGATGTCGAACTTGGTCAAAAGGACACCCCGCAGTGGTATTATTTGCAGGAGGTCAAATATTACCTGGAGTTCTTGTATTTAAGATCAGAGTACGTCCAGTCCAGGTCATCACATGAGGTGGTGAGCTTGGTCGAAGGGACGCTGAGTGTCTGGTCCGCTGTGTAGTGCGTGGTTAAAGAGACGCCTTGTAGTGTGTGAATTAGAGGCGGTCTGGTCCAGGTTATCATAAGAGATGGTGAGCGTGGACGAAAGGAAACCCCGTTTTGACATCATTTACATGAGGTTAGATGATACCGATGCGTATATGTGAGAGATTTCATTCTAAAACGTTGTGTTCGTTCTTTAAATTCAGTCTAGAACTGTATCTGTTGTACGGCAGAAGACTCTCCGCCGTGTGGGACGTTAACGTGACTGGTGAGGTGTGGGAGTGTGCTGCACTGCTCTGCCTGCCTATTCGGCAATTACAGGCGTGATATTACGTGACAAAGCTAAGGGGGCCAAGTACCATTTGAGATAGAAGAGGTTGAGTTGAGTGATAGTGGTGAATCATAGTTCTGTGGTTAAGTCTTCCTACGGACTCTGCATTCAGAGGAATACAGTAAAGCAACTAGGAGAGTTGTTGGTAGGCGAAAGTAAGAACCATAGTCCATGAATATCATGTAGTAGTCAGGTGTCAAACTTTGTGTCAGGAGTGACAGAACGGTATTGAAAGCTGCGATGACGGAGCTTTATTTAACTTTGAATAAATGACGTTTGAATTTGAGTTTAACGGTTTTATTGAGTTTTCCAGCTGTCCTGACT
>DWDU01001438.1:0-14655 GCA_018245575.1 Jemadia suekentonmiller
GTGGGAGTACATTGTTTGGACGGTGTTTGGTCGTTCTTACCGATGGATTTCTTGTATTAGAGACGTTGTTACGTTCACTAATATCCCAATCATAATCATCCTAATCTAACTTGAGCTGATCGGTGCCGTACCTCGCGCGACGCCCTCACAGACTCTATTTTCGGGAGCGCCATGCTGACTCGTTCCACGTACTCCGGTTTCCACGACAGTATGCGGCCGCGCATATCTTCGACCTTCCCGGGATAGCTAGCTGAGCGGTGCGAGCTCACACTCTAGCCGCTCGCAACTACGGAAGCCTTTTAGTCGCTTCTTACAACAGGCAGGAAGGAGACAGCGTAGATCGACAATTCTGATGTCATGTAGGTTCGTATTACATTTACTGTATCCAGTTTTCAATCTCCACAGATATGCGAGTTGGTTGGCGGGTACCTAGCCGGCAGCCTCTCGGTGATGAGCGACGCAGCGCACATGCTAAGCGACTGCGGGGGCTTCGCCCTCGCGCTGCTGGCGTTCCGGTGTGCGCGTCGACCGCCCACCGCGTCCATGACCTATGGATATCGACGGGCTGGTGAGTGAATATATAAACAATGAGTGAACTATAATTTCGTAATAGGATAAGAATAACTAATACTCTGAAAGAAAAGGATCGATGATGGTGAAAGATGGTGAATTGGG
This sequence comes from Jemadia suekentonmiller, assembly GCA_018245575.1. Classification (NCBI taxonomy): domain Eukaryota; kingdom Metazoa; phylum Arthropoda; class Insecta; order Lepidoptera; family Hesperiidae; genus Jemadia; species Jemadia suekentonmiller. The sequence continues at coordinate 676 of DWDU01001438.1, forward strand.
CTAATGTTAGTAACAGTCATATTCCTGTTATCCTGTTAAAAAATTAAGAGTAATTAATAGTGTTATTAGCGGGTAATACTAAGTTGATAAGTTATTTGCCTTCTGTAGAGATATCAAGTATAACTTGCAGCATTCTTTGGGCGGCAGCAGCCACCGTTGACTGCTGGCTAGCTCTGTATAAACTGAGCATCGCATATTGCGGGAATATTCCCGTCTACATTGTCATATAATTATTCGAGACAAGTGTGAATAATCAGTTTGTGGACAATCGTGCTACATCTCCCTTTCCATCAAATCGAGCTTGCGAATACGTACATATGACTATGACATGACTGCAGAGGTGCTCGGCGCCATGGTGTCCGTGCTGCTGATCTGGGCGCTGACGGCGGTGTTCGTGTACGTGGCGGCGCTGCGCGTGCGCTCGGGCGAGTACCGCATCGAGCCGGACATGATGATGCTGGTGTCCGGCTGCGGCGTGGCCTTCAACGTGGTGCTCGCGCTGCTGCTGCACGGCTGTGCCTCCGACATCGGTACGCGCGCGCGGTTGAAACAGACGGCGTGTTTGAGATCTGTCAATTGAGTCATAAATACTGAGGTGTTGTGATGGTTATGGTTTTTGTTGAATTTTCGTCGACTGTTCTAGAAAGAGGTCGAAGTTGTATTCGCGTTGACAAAAGCGTGTATGTATGTATGTATAAAGGTAAAAAAATGTTATAATTTTATATTTTTATATTTCATGGTAGCGACCGGTAGGATTAGAGTAAAAATTTTGCAACGCAAGCTCATTATCGCATGTATAAATGTACGCTCACTCAACTCTCAATAAGACTTTTCTCGAAGGACTCCTCGGCGTATGTTATATTTGCGCGCTCTCGACGGCAGACCTGTGATATTTCTATTTAAATGACTGTTTTAATACATAGCAACATCATGAAGTAATATACGAAGGTCTCTTTCATCGGCATCCGTCAGGTCAGATCGGAATTGGTTAGGCCACTTGGAAGTGTGAAGTGAAGCATATTAAAGTATGCAGACCGTTTGTTGGTATCAGAAGTGTGCACGTGCGTTCGCGTGCGCGCATTTGTATGTGTGTGTGTGCATGTGTTTACGTGTGTGTAACGATCCGCTTGCGCCGCGGCGGCCGCAGCGCACCACCACAGCCACGGCGGCGCGGCGGGCGAGCGCGCGCGGCCGCGCTGGCGCCTGCCGCGCGCGCCGCGCCGCAACGGCGCGCTGCCCAACGGCGACTACGGCCTCAAGGACCTGCCCGCGCTCGAGCCCGGCGTCGCGCGCCCCGCGCCCAGGTGCGCACTCTGCACTCTACCTTAGCTGCGACTGCCGACAACTGCCGAACAGTGCACCTCCACGCCGCCCTCTATTTTTTCCGATTCGCATAACGTGTAATTATTCAGGACTAGACTGAACAGGCACTTTATAGGCGAGCGTGCTGCAACCTAGACTGCGCTTCGTTACCCATCAAGTGATATAACAATCAAAACATCAGCCTATTGCTAAATAAATAAAGCTCTGTTTGTCGCCTGCTCTGTGCCTTAGTCAAGAATCGTAACGGTTATTCTGTCGTAACAAAAAAAAACTATTTAAAAAAAAAGTTATTCTGTCGTATTCGAATTATAGTTCAAAATTACTGTCACATGTCAGCTCTACGTATCGATTACTCTGTATTCGAGTCAGCAATGGTTGCAGTGGTGTAGTCTGGTTGTCGCGTATTCTGTTTTTTAGTTAAAAAAATTTGTAAGACAGTACATATTGCACGATGTTGTCAATTTGATTCATGTTTATATAGTGAAGTACGCCTTAAACTTATCAGTATATCCAGTAACTTCGTGGCTACTGAAGCAGCCTATTCAATCCTTGCGTCATGTTCATAAAAATCAACGTGTATTCCAGGAACATAAACCTTCGCGCGGCTCTCATCCATGTGATCGGCGACCTGATCCAGAGCTGCGGCGTGCTGCTCGCCGCGGTGCTCATCAAGATATACGTAAGTTGTAGCTCGTGCGCACGTGTACGTGTACGTACGTCCGTACGTGCGTGTTCATGTACGTCCGGACGTGCGTGTGGACGTGCGTCCGTACGGCCGCGTGGACGTTGTTTAGCGTAACATATCGACATACCTAATTTATCAGACAATCTTTTATTAACTTGGGTTTAAATAATCTTTATTTCTCATAAGACATACAGTTATAGTAAGTACATTGTCACTTAAAATGAAAAACTTAAAAGTTGATAATAACGTATGGTAATGCTCGGTACATGTATGTCTATTTTTTGTTATCTGGGTGTGTTCTTGTGTATATTGGTGTGTACTTTCGTATGTGTGCGTGTGTACGTGTGAGTATATACGTGTGAGTGTGTGATTGTGTGTGTGATTTTTATGTATGCGTTCTTGACATAGTATTATTAATGTAGTTGTGATTTTAATATTTTTGAGTGCATGTTATAATATATGTTAATATTATGTTTATTCGATTTTGTTGAGAATATAACTTTTTAACAGTGTTTTGAATTTAGCAAAGGACTTTAAGTTAGTTATACATTCAGGTAAGTTATTATACATTCTAGCTCCATCATATTTTATGTTTAATTTACCCTAATTTGTCCTGATGTTGGGCATTGAACTTTGTAATGTATATTATAACTTTATCAATATAATATAAAATTATAAAAGCAAAGGTGTACTTTACAGCTAACAGCCTAATAATGTTGCGTTTGAGGGGGAAACATTGTAAGAACTATATATATGTATTCCGTATTTGGAGATTGTGTACAAGCAATTTTATTATAAGAATATTTTAGTTACTTACGTGTGTGTGTGTGTGTGCGTGGGCGCGTGCGGCAGCCGGACGCCAAGGTGATCGACCCGCTGTGCACGTTCGCGTTCAGCGTGCTGGTGCTGCTGACGTCGGCGCGCGTCGTGCGCGACGCGCTCGCGCTGCTCATGCAGGCCGTGCCCAGGGACTTCCGGTGCGTGCCCTGCCGCCCACGAGCCCTATACACACGCTCACTATTCCTGAACCATACTCGTGCTATACTCCTGGCACGTATGTCGTTTTGAAGTGGATTAATATTGGCGTTAATTAATGGGTCAACGTATGTGATGATTTAAAGTATTTTTTAATATTTTCAATGGCTTTAACGATTACTGGCATTATTGAATGTCTACTTCGAAGCATCGAGAACTTAGTGAAAATTTGTTTCCATGTGTCACTTATGAAGGTATCAAATACTGAATCGTGCTTAATGTTGCTTAAATTTGCGAAACTCTTGCGATCACCGATCATCAGACCTACGAGCACTTTTTATTCTATAAGGACATAATTCATCGATGACTAATCGCTGGCGGTCGATACGTGTGCACTCGTGATCATTGAAGGTGCTAAGGCGCGCAGCGGAGGCGTGACGCGTGTGCCCGTGCGCAGGTACGGCGAGTGCGTGGCGGCGCTGGCGGGCGTGGCCGGCGTGCGCCACGTGCACTCGGTGCACGTGTGGGCGCTGTCCACGCACCACGTCGTGCTCAGCGCGCACGTCGTGCTCGGTAAGCGCACATTACACACACATATATACTATAAAGTTTATGTAAAAGATGTGAGGATTTTTGCTTCGTGTATCTGCATTAGTAATTAGTACTATTTCCCTTGTATAATAAAAAATGTATATACATGTCGTATATTTTTCCAATACATACAGTTTTTATCTACATAACATGTTAGTGCTAAATCTCAGCTAATTTATGACAATCGACAAGATTATTAAAACTAATACCTAAATCTGTGGACAATATAAAATGATATTGAACTTGCAATACTTGAATGTTTACTGCTCAAATAATCATTCAAAACTAGATTAAAATGCGTAAGAAAAACCAATGCACAAAACAGAGAATCTAGAATTGACAAGACTAATACTAACATCGGGCAATTTGATGGAACGTAAGATATTTGCATGAGCGTCCGCGTGGCTCGTCCGCAGACGAGCTGGCGGAGTGGGAGGCGGTGCTGGGCCGCTGCCAGCGGCTGGCGCGCGAGCAGTTCGGCGTGGCGTCGGCCACGTTCCAGCTGGAGCGCGCGGGCGGAGGGGGCGGAGGGGGCGGCGCGGGCGCGTGCGCGCAGTGCCGGCAGCCCGGCGCGCCCTGACGCCTGCGCACGCTGAGCCGGCCCGCCGGTGAGCCGCGCACGCCCGCTGCTGTGCGCCGCGACGAGCACCGGCCTCTATCTTTAATTACGTTATGCTGTTGACGTGTTGGATGGATTTATGCTGGTCGCATTGAGGGTTTTTTCGTGATACCAGCTTTTTTATCCGTGTATGACTTCTGTTAGAATCTTTTGGATTGAGAAGTGTACCATACGTACAGGCAGCAGTCGCAAGTGGCCGTCAATAGGTCGACCGACAGACCTCGTACAGGACTTAGGACTAGTTCAAAACTGGTAGTCTTAACTAGCCTCAGTTAGCTTCAGTTATTAATCCTGTCGCCAATTTAACACTAACGTATGATGAAGTATTTTCGAATGATATCATTATTTGGTATTAAAATGATTTTATCATTTGTTACTATGTAAAAGATCTCAACATTAACTAATGTTAAAATAATCATATCATTAATTAGTGTTATGTATGATCTTATCATTAGTTAGTGTTAATTCGGCAACAGAACTGCAATATAAGAAGCTTTTTTTAATATCATTAGGTTCATCTATAACTACAAGTATCATATTTTATATGTTCCATAAAAAAATATTCTTACTTCATTAAATTATTACTTGGTTAGAAATTAATTTGTGTACTATTATTATTAATCTTTGTCATAATACTTTTTTAACAATGCACATTCCATCACTGTCCCCAGAACCGTAAAGGACATGACAGCTGCTATACAACACCGGCCGCAAATGTATGAACCATTTTGAAAAAGAAAATTTTACCTGTGCTCTGTGGACATTACGGGAGTTATTTTGAGTATGTGCATACGTTTAAGTGTTGATGTTAATGTTAGGGCGAAGGGTTGAACTCTTGAATGTAATGGTGTATATTTGAACTGTGATCGTTTTATAAAGCAGATTACACACTTACATAAGCTGAAGATGCATAATTACTTCTATTTTAACTAGGAATGTTATCAAATGTTTTATTTATTGTTAGCATAATTGTAATTCGGGCTCCAAAGCTCCCATTAAAGGGTTGAAAAGGGTTTTTTAAATATCAAAATTCAAAATTTGACGCTTCTTTCAATGTTTTAGAAAAATCACTTAGTTGTGAGAAGCTTTTAAAAAAGCACTTTCAGTCGTATTTATGCACAAAAACATAATCTCAGTTTTTTTTTTACAAAATATAGCAAATTTCTTTAAAAGCAGTAATGTTTATTTTACGAAATATAGAAATAAAAAGATTAGAACTATTATGTGTACTTTCATTGTATCAAAAACCGATGTGAAATCTGCTTCATAAAGCTCAAATGATATTAACCACGTTATAATTATGACTGCAAGTCTGACCTGATCATCTCAACTGGACCGTTGTGTAATAATTGGAATAGATGTATGTAATCCCCAGTAGGAGACCTGTAGGGCCATCTGTTTTTGTATAATGAAAACTTCCCAACACTACTGACGTTAAGATAAAATTAATTTCAAATAACATACTGTATTATTAAAATTGTTCACGAACAAATGGTATTATTAACAAAGCTCAGTTTCCATATTGATGTTGTTAGTTAATTTTACTAGTTGTAGATAAGTGCAATATGACTGTCGTTTCTAAGTGTATTATTGTTCCATGTTGACTTGTATAATTTGTATATGTGAACGATTTATTGTAAGATACAGTGAATTATTCCAAATATATTCTTACTAAGCTATAAAAAATATAAATGTATTGTTCAATGTGGTATTATTTATATTATAAATTGGAGATTTTAATGTTTATGAAAATTATTAAAACGTGCAGCGACGTCAACGTTTTCTGCAAAGGAATGGTTTGTATAAAAGTTATATATAGTATTAAGTGAACGGATGAAGACTTAATTATGTGATTGACACCATATTGTTCGTTTTTACTTGTATATTACGCTACAATGAAGTTTTGTTAATGTTACTAGTATATTTGTACCACCCACTTCCCACCAATTCATTTTGGGGCCGCGTGATAGTGTACGCTCCAGGTGATCAAGGTACAATTGCTAATGTTATTGTATACAACTTGCAATCATAGGCCAAAAATGTTACTATGACACTTCGAGTTAATTGAGAGTATTAATTTGGTGCCAAATTAAATCGATGCTATTTTTATGATCCGCTTATCGTAAATAATTTTTTGAGCTCAATACAAAGTCATTGTTATAGCTTTATAAATAAGTCGTTATTTATCTAGTAGTGTAGGCTTTAAGGGAAAATAATATATTTATAATAATCCATTAAATTTATAAAAACGATGTATTACACAGGTGGTAATTGTGAAATATGTACATGTATAAATAACTATACCCTTGATGTATTAATAATAAGGTATAATACTTTATGTCTATTTGTATAATTAGTTGTAAGGCTTCCATATTGTATAATTGAACACTTGTTATTGTGCATCAACTTGTATAGTGAAGGTAACAGTAGATGTTAATGGAAATATCCGTTCTTTTAGTAATATCTTTGTAGGAAATTTTCAGTGTGTTATATACAATATTCTATGCTAATATACACAGTCGGATGTTAATTGATACTGTTGTACGATTATGTGATTTAATGTAATAATAATTGTAGCTGGGTCTTTTAGTTGCAGAATTTAAAAAATCCAAGCATTGGTTGGCTTTGGTGTTTCTCATAAGTACCGGTTCTGCTAAGCATTCACCTGATGAGTTAGGGTTGCGACTATCACTCTGTATTAATGTATGTATTATATATAAACTCATTCTCTTTGTGAGGACCCTAGCTTATTTTGACAGTATTTAGTACTAATTTGGGTTTTGCTCTTAACCAGATAGGTTAGATAGTAGATACTCGTAATTTTAATGGTTTCCATCTTCATACATTTTTAGTCTCGAAACAGATATGCACTGCATGCCGGCGTGTACCATCTGCATGAACCCGTCACATCCGCTAGTCCCCTTAGCGTTTTACAATCTGTGATGACCAATGTACAATTGAAGTGTTTTGGGGTTTCATAAATATTTGGTATAAGACATGAATTTTCCTTGTCAATGTTTATTTGTTTTTCTTCTAAATTCCAAACCTTTTCTTACTTTCTTTGTAAGTGTTTTTTGATAGTAACTTTTTTATATACTGAACTATTTTCTTACATTTATTCCTATAACGACTGTGACCGGGAGACTATCCAGTATGCCGTTCTGTACCAAAGCACATTAATAAAAAAAAAACTTTATAATTTAATGTCAGTTACTCATCTCTCTGCTTTCAAAATATAACACTGCATCAACTGGCGCAACATTTCGAGAATATTAAATATGACGCCAAGTGTTATGTGTAACAATATTTATTGTTCCATTACACAGACATAAATGTAACACTGTAGCTGAATTTCAGTAGCAATTACAGGAACATTTGTTCTTGTTTGATCTGTCCATGACACAGAATGGTGCACTGGGACAAAAATGATTCAACTTTTTATACTAATATGGTTCAATGTTTTTCTTCGTGTTTTGAGCGAGTTAGAAACTTTATGGAGAATATTGGAAAGTGTATAGGGTGATTCGAACGTTGTTTAGTCAATTGTATGACCAGAAACGATATATGTATATGTAGAAAAAGTAGAGATTGTAGCATAGCGAACTTGCGTGAATTGAAGGTTGCCCGGAATATTCGTTAACGGAATCGAGTCGGACGGAGAGGGCCGTGTTGTGTTTTTTGATTGATTCGTATATAAATAAATGTTGTATATTCCATAAATACCTTTATAAGGATAGTTGTTACTGTAATTATTATATTATTTTTTTCATAGTTCATACTTTCTTACTTGCTTGTGAACTGTTGAATATTTTCTCTTGGTATAACGACTATTAAAGTATTTTCAAACCACCACGCTGTAATAGATGATTGTAGTGATTTTAGATTTATTTTTATTTTTGAAACATTTTTCATAAAGTACAGTCAGATTAAGAAGATTAGACACACGAGAACGTTCTTACTGGAGTTTTCCTTTCAATATCTACCCAAGCTAACAGCACACACACATATGCACGCTCATATATACACATACACAAAATATCTTTAAATTTAATCCTCATAACATTCCGATACTCATCACTCAAGAAATTATAGATCAATGTTTGTTAAAACCCTGTAGATGGCAATCGAATGATTGATGTTAATATTGAATACATTCAAAAACTGTTCCATATTTGTCACTATGTATGCATTGATGGACAGAGGTCTGCAGTGCGTAAAGGCCCTTAGTTTAGAAATGGTTGCTCAATAGTTGTTGCCGTAGTCGCTTGTTGCAGTAACTTACCGCTCTTAATGAGAATGTTTAGTTTAGAAAGTTAATTAAAAAATCGCGATTGTTTTTGGCCACTATACATTTTGAGATGGGGAAAATATGATAAATATTATAATATAATTAAATGTTGTGGAAACAATGTACAGTCTCTCTAATTGCATATACTTGTAAATTCTATAATATATTCCATATTTTCTGTACAGACAAAAATACCTTAAACGTTACGCTTCGGTTTTACTAATTATTATTTCGAATAGTATTAGAACGCGTTCGCTAAGATATATTTTTAAACTACATTTTTTTTGTATTTTCTTATATAACGGTTTTTCTAAATATTGTATTATTTTTGTAATATATTATCGCCCTCCACTGTTAATGTCGACACGTGTCAAATATATATTTTTTCAAATTGCGTCGTAGTTTTGAAAGAATTTATACATTTAGGACTATGATTATATTGGTGTTCAATGATATTAGAGTGAAGAGCTAGGTACTGGGATGTCAAATGTTTGCGTGTTGCATCATCGCCAATAAATTTCAATAGTAAAGTACACTTGGAGGTTTGTTATTAAAATGATGAAATCCAATGTGATCAATATGGGGTGTGGACTGTGTGTGTGTGATCAAGGCCTTATGTTATATAATTCAATTAAGTATTCATTTGACTATGGTGTTTATGATTTGTGTGGCTAAATGAGGGATAAGTTGATAAATCGAAGTTCTTCAAAAGTATTTTGCAGATAGGTATACTTGGAAAGGCCTTTCTATTTTACAATTTTCAGAAGGGACACTATTCAAATCAAAAACAAAACTTATTTATTTTTAAACGGTACAAAAGTAGTTTTCAAACAGCTATTTAGAAACCAAAAATAAACATGTACGTCTCAAAAATAAAAAAGAACAGAGATACTCAAATCATAAAACAATTAAATTATAAGTATAACTATATGTTGTTATTATTGAAAAATAATATTATAGAAAAATTCAATAACTAAACTCGATTGCGACATGCGATAATACCAAATTGTCACAAATATTTATAGTTGGTAACATTATTTTGTGATCCGTATGCATATGGTTCTTTAATTTGAGGATGTTAGTCTTATGTCACACACACGAATATTGCGTATATAACATAATCGAGACTATAATTCGCAAAAGTCGACCAGGCACTTCGCGTTGTGGCTTATTAGCGAGGTACCGGTGCGTTGAAGGGAAGAGCGGTGGCTATCGGTAGGCAGATTCATCACCAATAAATATGAATAAAAAATTTGAAAATCCTTGATAGCTTATTTTTGTTGGCAGTAATTTTTTCATATTCATTAATTTATAATTACTGTGTTATTTTATATGAATGTATCCCATGCTCAAATAGTGAATTAAATGTGATAGTTATTTAGTGGAGATTAGTGAAAGATTATAACCACATTCCAGTTTGGACTTTAGTGGATTTTAGACATTCCTAAGATAATTGTAGCTGTAATGTTTCTTTTCTATTACATAGCACTTTGCCGGTTTAGACATTTTTCAGGAAAAAAATGATGACTGTAGTTAAATTAGTACTCTAGTAAAAATAATTTCGATCCCTATAAATGTTTTTTTATCTTCAGTCTTCGCTACATGGATTTTTGTGTTATGTGTATCTTTTTTTAATACAATTTTATTTATTAGAAAAATTATTGTTCTTCATTAGTTGTTATGATTTTTATGTTCTAATAAATCACGTGTTACGAATAAATTTGGCCCTTTTACTTTGGCCGAATTGTAACCAAATATATGTCATTGTGTATATATATACGAAATATCTTGTTGTATGTATGTTTATTTAAATAAAATCAAGTGAGTTTTCATTCGCTGTTGTATTTTTGTTAAATGTGGATAAATGTATTTGCCGTCCCTGTGCATTTTTTGTTGTAACCAATTGTACTGAGGAAAATAAAAAAAAATATATGTGTTCTAGGAGTTTTATTATGAATGATCACATCGCTGTACCGCTCGACAAGCGACTAGGTAGATTAGTAAATAAAACAGTGACCCAACTACGTATATCAGTTTATTCATCTGAAGGCATTACATAACACGATATTCACAACGCAACACTCGAGCCTAACGCTATGTAAGTATGGCTAACGTTTGTACAGTGTAATATCACAAGGCGAAAATAACAATTAAAGCTATATCAGCATTCCTTTACTTAAATACGAAGTAGTGTCGGGCGAGCGCCGGCGCCGGCTGAACGCAGCGTGCAGGGCCATTAACCGTGAATATATTAACGCCAACTTTGTATGACTCTTGGTTGTTAAACCAAGAAAAAATGACTTTATTTAATATTCGTTAACAAAGCATTTGTGTCAAAGTGATACTAACGCCACTTCGTGATCAAATATTTATATGGAAAAATTGTTGTTTCAGAGATGTTAAGATATTGCTTCAATTGAAGGAATCTTATGTGTCAATATGCTTCGCAATTATGAAGTCAAGTTAAACATTAAAGCTGCCATCAGCCAGTACCGACTACCCACTTCCATAATTTTTTAATATAAATTATTTATATTACGCTACATTACAACTGCGTGAATATCACTAAGCCTACATACTAGTGTCTCGTATGATTCATCTTTGCTTATACATAATATTTTTAAAAGTTATTTTGCACAATATGGGCGTATGAAGACCAACAGGTGAAGATATTTAAAGCAATATTGCATAGGAAACCATTATATTACCCCTATTGGAATAATCCATGTCTTATTTTAAAATGTCCCTCGTCACCTATTCATACATCGTATAGGTCGTGTTTTAATACACAACTATATGAAAACAACTTAGTTGTTTTAACTCATTTTCTGTTATCTAATATTATATGCATTTGCGGGAATAAACTATTCGTATGCGTTCGCATAAGTTCAAGAACGCTCAAAACATGATTACAATTTCCTGCGCTTGCGCATATAAAGTGGTGACATCTAGGTATACTTTGCGGGTTTTTTTTTAAATTATACGAACAAGTTTGATTTATCAATTCCCTTTAACAGTCATATGTTTAAAACACGTTCTCGATAAAAAATTATATTAAATGCTGTTACTTTGTATTTACAATAATCAATAGGAGAGATTCATACTAAAACTTAAATTATACATACATACTAAATATTAAATTAAATTGAAAGAAATGTTGGTAATAAATAAATGAATGAAAGCATGAAGTTGAATATACAACACAATATTAAAATTAGTTCTTTAAACAGACGCAAATAAATCATAGATGACGCTAGTAGTTTATACGTTGATGTAATATTTGCGAATAGACATACATATTAACACCCAAAAATAATATCACTATTTGGTGCTCATTTCCCCTTAATTTTTTTTAAATATCTTGTAACCTATCAGCATATAGTCGATTTTTATATTTATGTTAGAATATTTAGATTTCTTTTGAGTAACTTTTGTCATATACAAAACAGGTACTACCGTCATATGTCTATATCCGATTAAACACGTCCTTAGAAATAAAATTTGGATAGTAGTTAAATATGATAATTATAAAACGTCATATATTTATGTTTCATATACATATAACATATTTGAAGCATATTTCTTAACACACACTTTGTACAGCACAGATTAATTGTAATCAAAAAATATTGTCTATATAACGTAAGAACAATTCCATTTTGGAAATTGTTAGATATCGTTTAAAAACGCATTAATATTTTCTATTATGTTAAGAAGGTAATGATAGTGTTATTATACTTGAATATAGCTTTAATATCTACAATAATTTAATTAAATAGGGCAGTGAAACACACGAATGCAGACTACCGAGTAATAGATTTAGAGGAATAATAATATTTTTTTAACATTATCTGATATGACACAGTATTAGGGTAACTAATATTATATCAATTGAATTATGTACCGGCTCAATTCATATGTTTATCGTGGGATTTCGCTGCGATCGGCGGAAGCTCATGAAGAATGATTTCAATTAAATCCCAAATAGGTCAAGCTATCCCGAAAATAAGCGTTACTTAAGTCGGTACATAATTCAATCATAAATACGGATACTCGAAAACCGTATCATAAAAACCACTCAAAATAATAAAACAAAAGATATTATCATCAATGATGATAATAATAGTTCATGATTATCATTTAACACGATAAAGATAGTCTACTTATAGGTACTGTGCTATCACGTGTATGAGAAAACTTGTCACTCTGCCTACACCACTCGTCCCTATAAGCACTTATTAACAATACCAACGATTCTTTGTGCGAACAACCGGACAAGCGTATTGTTTATTAGTACTAATAACCACAAAGTATTACGTATATTTCAACAAGTCGTTTTTATATAACTAATTCATTTTATCAATAATTATCTATGTGCCTCTGCGTTTGAATTCGAAATCTACTTATATACTATTATTTGTGTGTTTTTTGTACAGGCTTTGTAATGTTCAGTTTTTTATTATAACGATTAGGTCGTTGTGGCACCTTTTCAAAACTCAAAAATCACTACGAAAATGTAACAATGAAATAACGGAAAAAAAGGAAAATTTATACATTTACATGAAGGGAGGCTGTGCGATCCACAACCCTCAAACACAGCATAACCCCTCAGGGGAGGCCTATGTCCGACAATGGACTGCAGTAGGCTGGTGACGTTGAAGATTACGACGTGAACTTTTATGAACACAATTGAAGAATATTGTTACATTTTCAATTTTAAACGTAACATCAAATGTAATGTTGAAACGATGTAAAAAGAAACGCACAAACTCACTTAGCATTACGACTCAATACATCACAAATAGTTATACAGAGGGTAAATCAGATTGGAAGACATACACGGTACATGGAACTGGTGCATAGTTGATACTAATGACATCAGCATTAAAACCAAAAATGTTTTTTATCCTCCAACAGGTGTTAAGAAGCATAATTTGAAATAGCAGCACTTGCTGAAGTTCAAGTTAAAAAAATAAAATCTGTCGATTTCATAACTGCTGTTATGAGATTGTATCCAAAATTAATTTTCACTAGGATCAAGTATAAAATATTTTTCTATGCTTTTACTCAATAAAATATATTTATATAAGTGGAAAATTATATAAACAAAACCTTCAAATATTTTAAGCTGGTAATTTTTTTTTGCTGGCAGTGTTTCATATAACATATTAGCGTCCGTTTCCATGCATTGTATTTCTGATTACACAAGATAACACTTCTATTGTTGCACGAGGGCTAATATTTTTACGACTGTACTCCACAGAGCTTTTTGTATCCACTTCTACTACATTCTAAAACGATATAAATTAATATAGAGTTAATGTATAATAAAACAATCCTAAATATGCAGGATATCTAAACTGAAAGTTTATCTTTCTCTTATCTATCTTTTTCTATCGGGCTTATTCTAAGTTTATAACTTTACTAATTTACATGACCAAAGTATTATGCACACAATGTCTATCAATTTATATTAATAATACATTAGCTATTTATTAT
>DWDU01001439.1:0-14655 GCA_018245575.1 Jemadia suekentonmiller
CCGTATAAGTCTTAGACGATAGTTGTCGAGTGATTTAAATAAAATAACATATTAATGATAATAATTATGTCAACGGAACCGGTCGGCGGCCGGTCCGCGGCGCTGTCCGTGTTGCAATTACCGGGCGGCTGCTTGCTCAATGCACAGAGCATGCAGTTTTGAAATCATTCTACATCTAATACTGTTCTATCTGAGATACTGTTGGTCTGCATATTCATACGTGAACTGAAATGAAGTGCCCCATTTTAAGAATATCGCGCGAATGAAACAGTGTGCGACCAGGTATAGGTAAAATGGAGCAAGGGCGCAGAAAGATAACATTTGTTTGTTATAGAAATATAATATCAAGACTGTCATCCCCGAAGAGATAGGCAGGGGATTGTAGTGCACTCCCACGTTTCACCAGTTTCGTCTGCGTGCCACTGTGGTATGGGTGATGAGTCTATTGCCATACACTGGGCACATGTTCAGATTCCTTCTTATACACAATATGTATCATAAATATTAAATACTTTAAATTTAGTTAAATAAACAATTCATTATTTACGTCAGACATATAATAGTCTGTTCTCAATCAGAAGCACAGAGGAAAGATTTATAGAAGTGTTACTCTTTGACACAACAACCTCAATGGTGATCAAACTGTAAAATGTAATGAGTTCCGATCGAATTTCGATCTCTACTGGACTATTCGTGTTACAAGAACTGTATTGGAAACCTTTGTGTCGGTGCCATGCTTCGTCTGCAGCTGTTAGACATTTCTAACATATTCCGTCACGCTGTTTCATTACGGTGAGGCAAGTGTTGTATTTAAAATATCATGTACCCACTGTACATTAAACGTAGCGTAAATGAAGAAATTGAGTAAATCATTTATTTGAATTGAAAATAGATGTAGTGAAGTAAATAATTAGTGTAAATTAACTTAGCAAACAGAATAGTTGAAATATTAGTGGTTAGAATAATTGAAGTTCGTAAATAACGTTCATAGAAGACGTTTAAGTTTTTACCATATTCGTACTAACTCTTAGAAATATTAGATAGATGAGATGGACACGAAGGTTACTTAAAGCGATGGGTCACGTGTGGCACGTTGCCATTACAAGTGCGTTGCAATGGTTCTGAGGTAATAATAATTAAATATCATTATTGCTGTATAAGGCTGTGGCATTATAGGAAATTATATGCAACTTGAACCGCACTGTGGTGAATTGCAGAGGTAATTAGTGCATTTTTTATTTATAAATTATTAGTTTTACTCGTATTTCTATTTATTGATAACATGCATTAACATTTTTTATTATTTTCAATAAAAATATACAATACAATGTAAAGTATACAGTATATATTTTTACAATATATTGTATACGTAATTTATAGGATACAATGTATATTTGCTATTTTTCATAGAATTAGGCACAGACTAAGACTTCCTACTTGTTATGATTGTGAGAATTATTTTTTCGCCTTTTCAACATTCATTACATTTTCATAAATATTCGTCTATTAAAGGTAGTTTGACCTGGAATACTGCTGGTAAATAATATGTGGATCGGAAGAAGTTGTAAGCTAAAAGGAAATGCGTATTACGAGAAAAATATATAGGAAATGAATATAAGATAATTTTAACAATTCTTTGAAAACATTTTAAGTTGAAGAGAGAAAACTAGTAGAGGAGGATAAATATATGTACAATAACATTTTTGATTTTTAATAAAGATTTTCATAAAATACTGTATGTTTGAAGATTTCTTAAAACATTTTTTTTAAGAAATAACTACAATAATTTACGTCCAGTCCTTTAGACAGCTACATACTTGCGATATATGCATATAAGAACTTTCAAATACGGTTCCGGCCGAGACTAATAAGCTCTCCGAACAGGCAAAAGTACCTTTATTTATGAGGATAATCGTTTCGCTGCTGTCTGATGTCATCCTTATACCGATTTACGATTTCTTAGACTTATAGAGTCGTAAAGTAAATGTTGAATAATTCCTTCTTAATGTTAATCGCTATTACATTTCGGTGTTAGTAAGTACTTTGTATTACTTACCTATTGGTTTAGTGCTTAATGACGCTGACCGAATGTTGTGGATTCGATTCCCACTGATGATAAATATTTCTCCGATGACGACGAGTGTTCATTCTATGTTGTTGTTGAAATATCAATGTTTGTACTTGGAAATAATAATAATGAACAAATATACATGATTGTTCATGTGATGTCAGATAACCACAATGTAGGGAGGGAGCTTTAAATGAAGTATATAATTTCCAGTTTCGGTCCAGATTCTTGTACCTATATATTTGTCATCTGAAATTCTTAATCAAAACTCAGTCTTTAACCGAAACCAATACCGTAATCGAATATTCAATAGTCCTAGTTTACGAGCATACGATCTAGTATTCAGAGTATAATCAAGATCCACACAGCGCGGTCACAAAGACGGTTATCGTTCCGTGTGACTCCCAAGTCTTTTGAACTGCACGTACAATTAATCATTAACATTTAATCTATTGTTGTTTATTTTAGTTGTTATTAAATTGTTATTTAATTTTCTGTCGTGTGTTATTTTCATTTTGTTATTTGGTACGTACCCACGTTCAAATGGATCTTGTCTTTATCTATAATCATAATGACAGTTATCTTTTGTCTATTGTTGTTTGTCTATTGCTATATTCGTTGTATTATGTTGGGTTTTATTGAATAATTTGATGGTTGAACAAACTGGAAATGAACACTGACCTTCGCCGAACTGTTCAAGAATGTGTATTCCGTTGTGAGAGGTCAAACGTGAAGATCTGATTACAAGTATACCGGATTTCTCATCGGAAATAGCGTGATTAGGCGTAAGTATATTGTACCGAAGAAGCAAGGGCAGTTACTAAGTGGTTGATACATTTTGAGTTATTTTCTAAATATTATTTGTTGTATTATATCAATTAACATAGGCAGTGGTGTGAGTATGGCGATGGGCATAAGACGACTTAATTAAATTTTATACGGAATTTTGCCATGTATTTGGCATAAACAACTGCAATATAACGGTGATTTTCAAAATTGACCTAATAAAGGCAATTCGCAATCTATTTTAAAAACCCGAAATATTTCGTCATATACACTATAATTCATATTGTAAGCTACGTAGAATTATTTAGCAACGTGTTCGAGCACGCTTGCATTCATGAAATGTGGGTCACAGCTGTAGCTCAGGACGGGTTGTGACTATTTGTACAGATGTGGCGATAACTATGGGATCGGGCTCGATAACATTTAATACTGTTGTATAAGTAAACCCATAACGGACCCGTAAATGATGTGTCAGAGCACGACATAACTGATATAAATTGTCCACAACAGAAAGGTATAAAATGGACCCTTTTCAAAGCGAATACTAGTAATGCCATCTGTTGAATCTTTTTTGAACTAATTTAATGAAGAAAGAAAACTTTTCATTGTTGCTGGTAGATAGTGATTATTTTTTTACTGTCAAAGTAAAAATGTAAACGACCCAGTCTAATACAAGTAATGTCAGCTTTTGTATCTTTCACAAAGAAAACCGTGTTGCAAAACGAAAAAAAATCGACTGTAGCGGGTAGATTGTTTGAAATGTCAAAGTGAAAAAATACGCTTTTTGAATTGGCTCTATGTACTGGTTGTTGTGTATTAAGTGAAGGTGGCCTACTTTACGTGTGTTATAATCGCTGTTCTACGTCTATTGTTGGATTGTCCGGTGGCCGACCGCTTGATGCTGTAAGGTACTGCTCAAGAAGTAACGGAATTCTTTATAGTACTTTATAATCTGCTTTCAATTACGCGCGCAAGTAGTTTAGAGCTTACATTTTGATGCTCTTTGTAGCAGAAGCAACTAGTGTGGTACATATAATCGAAGGCCTTAATAGTTAAGACAGAACAGATTTGATGGTTCACCGAATGACCCGCGCGCGATGACTTGAGATCTATCTAATATGTAAATGGAGGACTGTACGTGGCAAACTATAGTAAACATATTACACACAATCGATTTTTCGCATTCTTACACGGCGCTGTGACGTCATCGTGAAGATCGCAAGTTATTGCGCGAGCTGCACATCCTTGTATAATAAATAAGTATACTCGTATGACTAGACGATCAGATAAAAAGTAAACAGTTGAAAATACGATTGTGTGTGTGACCTTTCATTAATATGCTTATTAAATCCAATGTCACGCGTTAAGTATACAAGCGTGTTTATATTCATTTATAAATATTGACGTAATATGTTCGATTTAATATTTAAATTTATAGGAAAGGACCCCATGTTTAGATATGGGGGTCTTGAGTAGTGGACGGATACGGGCTGAAGATGATGATTTGAAATTTGATGTTCGTGTTTCTACTCTTATTAATCTGTACTGATTTGGTTGATTCAGAGAAACAGATGAACTAAATATGCCGTATTAGGTAATTTAATTCGATAATTGACATACCTCAAAAGTATCAATATGTGACAAAATCGTAATTATTGTTATTATAAAGGAATAAAACGTTGAATACGCTGGCTACGCGCCGCCATAAATTCATTAATGCTTGTGAAGCCTGCTAATCGTATACTCAGCGTGACAGACCATGGCCTTAACTTAAGAGTAGATTCGTGCCCAACAGTGGGACTAGAAATGAGGTCGATGATAATGATCATATCATGCGAATCATGAATATAAGAGTATGGTATAAATATAGACAAAAAAGAAAATATGCTATGAACGTATGGTAGTGGCCTTATAGCTATTAATAGGATTTGAAAATAGAAAATTTAAAGGGTCTTTTTGTAAAAAGTAGCCTTCTTTTGAGCTTCGTACAAACCGTTTATAAACATAATTAGTTTATAAAAGGGCTGCTGACGCGGGTATGCCCTCCATTCACTTAAATGAGAATAAATTGAATGAAATATGAATGGAACCGCGGCTCCTGTGTGAAGGGACTATACGAGTAATACTGCAGCTGCATTATGCGCGGGTTTCATTTCTGCTGTCAAAACTTCATGGGAAAGACATTTTTACATCTCTCTTTTAGGATTAAGTAAATAATTCCAATTGTTTCATACCAGTACTGTTACAGATATTGAACAAATTGTAATTATAACAAAATCGAATCGCGCAGTGGTCCTGCAGTTTAACGAATTTATAATTTTTAATATGTAGAAATGTTTTAATCATACTCCTAAATTGGGTATCAAAAATTTCATTGAGACTTTGAACTTTGTTTATCATAGATTTGGCTAATTTTAACAACAAGTCTATTCGTTTTATTAACCCAAGTAACTTTAGAAACAATTACATAACAAGTATCAATCAAACGATCTAACCTTGCAGGTAATAAATGTTAAAGAAACATGCACGCATGCATAATGTATGATTATGTATATAGATACGAAGCAAAACAATAAGCGCTTATGAGCCAACACATCACGACAGGTATCTCTCGCGAAAAGTGAAAGTGGTTACCGAAAATGTATCGAGGAGGTCGTCCAGGGTTGCGTCATACCTTTAAATATCCACACCCATATCTAAGTCTTATTACAACGTCATAAGATTCTTTTTCTTTTGAGACGACCGAAGATTCTCTGGCGCCGTCGAGTATCGATGGATGGTTTTTGCGTTCGTATGTTTACAAGTAGCGAGAAGATTCTCTTTTTTTTTATACGACTATGCGACTGTGGTTTTTCCGACTTGCTAACATTTGAATTCCCAGTAATTTAATTTGGCTTCTAATTCGATCTGTTTAAATTTAATTGTCCTAAGTTAGTCGCATGACATGGTTTAATCTCTACACGTGTAAGCTTTATACAATACGAAGATAAAAAACAAGTTGTCTCAAACTGCAAAAATATCATGGTTGCAAAAAAAAATCATAACAGTAAATTGTAATATAAACAATACATATTTTTTATTATTATCGAAACAATAACAAATAAATTGAGATGAATTATTAGTATGATACATCTCAATTTATAGGGCGGTGTATTTTGTGTATATTTCAAAAACAATTCCGACTTTAGTCGCAGAATCGCTAAATGAATAACAAACTCGTTTGTCGCTGGACCTTTTAAATAGCTATTTATTTTAGAGTACTTAGCTGTAAGTGGTTACGTGTTCCTATTTCGGGCGCCCGATCGGTCGCGACACGGCGCCGTAGTAATATGTCACAATACCGTTTGTTCCTTTCGGAGATGGTTCGCGCGGGTTCCTATAACGTTAATGTTCCTTTTGATTGGATTATTTAAGAAAAGTATCTGTTGCTTATATTGAGTTCTTTTCCTTGATGAGTTTTTTTTGTAATAATTAGCCAGTGTTTATTGTATTATGTCGGTATCGGTCGGTACTTATCGACCGACAAGTTGATTGTATTCGTTGCCCATCAAGTTGAAACCAAAAACATTATTAAAATAAGCAATGGTCATTTGGCCTTAATGATATTTTTACCAGTACAATTGAATAGCAATAGAAATATCCGTATCGAAGCGGTGACTGTGACGGTGGTCAGTCATAAATATGGTACTCTCCGGTAGAGTTAACTCAGAAAATTTAATATTAGCGTCTGCCAGTATGTTGATATACAGATCTAACGACCAGACTCTACGTACCTTTTGTGTCGTTGTTACCATGATTAGGTACGGATGATGGTATTAATATGAAGTGTTCACTACAAATTCAGAAATTAAATGGTTGAGTGATGTATTAATCGATCAAGTTGAAATTTATAATTGGAAAGAAAATTAAATACTTTGTATCTGTGGTACTTATATTAAAGATGTCGTTTTTTTCATAAGGCATGCATCATCTATTTTAAACTGGTTAATCCAATAGACTGCAATTTTATAAGTTGATATGCAATCGATTGGTGGTTATTTGCCGAGACGACTTATGACTAATAATTTTTATTTGTATAATTTTCAATTATATAATTGGTATATTATTACCTGTATTATCAAGTGAGTCATACGCACATATATTACAACATTTTCCACTGTCCAGATGAACTTATCTGAGGGGAAAGTCTACCTTAAAATGTTTCAGTTCAAAGTTGACAGAATTAATTCAGTCATTAAATGTCAAAAATTCAATGTTTTCGAATATCGCTCATATGACGCTTAACTCTTTAATTAGGCAGTGTCTGTGCTGCGGTAACAAAAAGCCGATAAACTGTATATGGATATGCTTATAATACATATGTACTTATATCAATGTTTTATTATTTATCACACCTAGACTCTCGCTCTTCACACCAATGTTCTTTCCAGGCGGTAATCGACGCCTGTGGGCGGAGTGCAGTACTCCCACGTTTCATCACTTATGTTATACGCCCCATGGAATAAGACAAGAACTTTTATATTAGCTAATAAGCCCTGACACGTTGGCATCTGGTGGGAACTTCAGAAGCAACTGTAGCTACTGTCCGATAAGATTGGAGACCTACCGGATGTTGCAAATCAATTCTATAAGTATTCCATTCTAATTGAGCTTAAAAGCACAAAAAGAACCGATGTAAGCATTACCAAGAATAGCCTCAGCAATGTATTACCATTCCATCCGTTCCAAGCATTTACGGCTCCATCATTAAAAAGGATTCAGGTACATCCATTTATTGTGATTTAAAGCTTTTTCTGTAATTCTCTCCCTCCGCCCGCTTCGCGTCCAATGGTCCTTTAGACTTTTATGTATGTATCGGGTAGTCGACGTTCTGTGCATTGACGGTGTATATTCGAGTTTATTTTTAATCGGCAACATTGGAAGCTTTGAATATATCTACAGAATTATATAATTTGATGTAAAAGACGAACTGTGGGTGGTGGGTACGCAATAGATGTACTAATACGTGAACAGAAATCTTTGTGTCTCTTTTTGTGAATATTATGCGAACAGAGGAATGCAGGATTTGGTATAGTCGAACTTCATATTGAGAAAGAACGACGAAAGCTTGAAGTTTTTTATACAATATATGTTAGAAATACTTTTAATTAAAATAAAACATTATTAGTTTACGTTCAGTTTGTCAATGACAGACGCACAGCCCGTGGTCAAATAGTACAGCAGAGTAAAGATT
The DNA here is from genome assembly GCA_018245575.1 of Jemadia suekentonmiller. Lineage (NCBI taxonomy): Eukaryota > Metazoa > Arthropoda > Insecta > Lepidoptera > Hesperiidae > Jemadia > Jemadia suekentonmiller. The sequence goes on from DWDU01001439.1 coordinate 8,088, forward strand.
TATAGACGCACACTGTTTGACATAAGAACCTCAATGACGTTGAAAATTTAAAATGTAATAAGTTACGATCGAATTTCAGCCACCAGGCTAACACTAGTTAGAATTTGGTACATCAACATTGTAAACGTGTGAGAATTTAAATAGCATTAGTCGGACCGTTTAGGTTCTTAGATCCTCAGTGGGAATGCGTCACCGTGTCCGGTTCAAACCCGTTAATGTCAATCTCGGATAATTTTAAAAATAGAATCAGATACTATCTGTCTTTAGTAATTTATTGTTTTATCACTGGCTTTACCTTCGGTTGTTGTATCATTAGATGATGTCAAGGAAAGAGAAGGAAGAGGATTGTCTGTTCATATTATATAGTCTGTTGTTCTCTTTACACTTATACTGATTTAATGATTTGAATAAGTCTATTTAAATATAAGATTAGTTTAGTATAGTGTAGTATAGTTTAGTTAGTTTTATAAATCTGAATATTTGACTCTTTTCTTTTAACTATATGTACAGAAATAAAAATGAAATATCTATTATCACAATCTTTAATGGAAAGTACATACAGATATTTCACATTTATATATGGTCAACAAATATCTATTAACCCTTGGACATGGTTCTGCTTTCAGTATGAGAAAAGTTAGGCCATTGCCTGCCACGCTGGACAAATGCGGATTGACAGACTACACGCGCCGTGAGAAAAACTAAAAGCAGTTAAAATGTCCAAAGTCTATCAATTCCACCACTTTTAGGTCAAGACGTTAATTGGAAATAGTGTCTATTTGCATCTCAAAAGCCGGCAATAAACCAGCTCGACTAGAAATCGTATGGAATAGTTTTATTACGAGGAATAAAACCGTTAAAATCCCGGTCCACGTTATATCGCCTCTCTGGCAATGAATTAAGCTAATAACTTGTATTATAAGGAAACGAAAGCGTTGTAAGCATAAGAACATCACAGGTCAACAAGCATTTGAAGATAGATTTATAGAAGACAACTGATTTAATTGAAAGTGAATAGCCATTTTAGGTTGTATGTGACTTTAATTACATTATTTCAATTAAATTGTTATTGTTATTATTTTTATTATATCCTCATGGCTTGCAATGTAGCCAGAGATCGTTGAATGGCCAACATTCCCTGCCTCCGTTTCGCCGAAAATTCCCAAAATCATACATCAAGTGCGCTGAAACAATTACATTGTAATATTTCAATTCAACCATGTGACATGCACTTGTTATTGGTGCTTTAGAAAATCTGTAAGATGTTTCAAACAATATATTTCGTTGACAAATTCAACGAAATATATTCAACGAAATATGATATTAACGTAAATATTTTTGATGATTTTCTAAGGTTCAGTTCAGTGTATCCCTGTTTAGATAGGACGGTACCTGAGCCTCTTGACCGGTCGAATGTTGTTAGTCATTGGATGAAACACGTGATCAACTGAGAATTTTGTTTTGAACATCTGATATTATGCCTAATATCTATTCAATGGTCCATACACACCATTGAATAGGTATTAGCCACAATACCAGCCTCCGAGCTATTACTAGGAATTTCAAGTTACGAAAATCTGTTAATCACCGATCTGGGGATCGAACTCAAGGTCTTTCACTCAGCAGTCGCGTTTGCAGCCACTTGAGCAGGGAGGTAATACTTAAGGTGATAAATAATACAAAAAAGTTAATGTTCTAAATAGGTAGGAGAGTAGCGTAGTTTGTTTCTCGCGATCAGGATACCGCTGATCTGATTTTGGTTCTTACTATGCAGATAACGCAAGGCCTGGACAATGGCAGAGACTTTATTTAGATTAGAAATTAAGCATCAAAAAGTTAAAAGAAACAATATTAGATACGAATTATTTAAATTTCCACGCGTCGCCCTTGATCTATATAAGGAATAACTTCAAAAATAACGATGTATTATACATACATAAATACAATTATTTTTATTTCTTTTTATATAATAGATATTGTTTTTATTATATACATATACAAGCACTGTTAGTATACAATAAAAATATGTCTCTCTCACAAACGACTGGCTTTATAAAACAGGTTACCATATTGATCACGACATTTTGAATCGAGTTGAAATCGACAAGGACGCGGACAGGCTCGCCCACAAAGGTTTACCTCTCACTACGCAAGCTATGAGTATTTTACGAGCAACCAATCACAATTATCTGCCTTTTAAGAGATAAAGGCTATAAATTGACACTTTTCGTTCCGAAAGGGATTGTCGGGTGCCAGGAATAACTGAAACATTAATACGCTTTAGGTTATTATATCTGAAGTTACGAGGTATTGTGTACGGGTATATACCAATGCGTTACGGTATTGGGGTAGAGAATGAATATCGCCACTCGACGCTACCTCGCATCTGGCCTCCTAACATGGATATCAATGCGATATATCGTAAACATAATCATATTTTAAACGTACATGTTTTAAAATTTTGCTTCGCCTTAAATCCGAATTCCTATGACCACACTATGATATAAGGGAAATGAATAGTCATAGGTTAATAAGTTAATCTACTTTTAAATCTTAGCTAAGCAATACTGTATTACTTACCATATCGTTTTGGTTAAACCGCATCACATCGGAGCCATCTTTAGGACAGAAGTTGGGTAACCAACGCACATTAATGGGTAGTTTACCAAAAAAGGATTAATTTGATTTCATAATTGATTAAAAAAACCAAAGCAATGAAACGAAATAAATTTAAATTATTTCCCGGCTTACATTTTAGTTTTATTCGGAATGTGACAGCCCTAGTCCATAAGGCAGTATGTGACAACATTCCCAAAAGGATTTATATCGCCGCTATTAGAAGTATGCAAGTTAAGCATTGAATTATTATTGGATCATGCTTAGATAATTACGAAATGTACGTTGAATTTGTGTGTTTATTACATATATTAATTTCTCTATTTGTTCTTAGGACAGCCGATAACGGTAACACTGATAGAAGCTTTTGAAAATTGCCAATGATCTTTAAATTTTAAATGAATTGTATGAGCAGAAACGTAGGTACAGTAGAGCGAAACATTGGTTATGATGACAGCGTACAAAGCTCTGATTTTCAAAGCTTAGTTATTTCACTAGGCACTAGTCCTACATATAAGGCGTTATTACCTTCTATGGAGGACACACATTGACAAGTGGAATCAGGTAGGCTGATGATGATAACCTGTATGATTCTGTAGCGGTAAACGATTTGTTACTGATAGTCCTGCGTTTACAAAGCAACCCATGATGACGTCACGGGTTAAATAAAACTCCATGACGTCATTCCCCGCTCTTCTCAAACAGGTATCGACGCTGGTGCTTTGCAAATCCTTAAATGTCATTTTGTAAATGCTTTTTGTTCAAAATTTATGGCGTTGTGTTCTCTGAGGCCAACGAACTTATACAAGTGGTAGTATTTTATAAACTTAATGGGTTTACTTGCCCCGGCTTCTCTGGGTTGCTATTGGGCTGTTCGTAATCTGATCTGTCGCTGGATTCGCTCCGTGGATGGTGCAAGTTTTAGGTATTTAACATTTTTTATTATTACATCTCCACATCTAAGAAGTCATTACTACACTTGCCACTGAGTTGTGGACTTTTTTTTTATCACAGTTTCGTTGTAATGTTTCTGGTTTCCGTTATGTTTTTATTCCGAGTATATAATCTTGTTATGATTATGGATTTGGATAAAATTTGTCTTCTTAGAATATAAGATTCTTATGATTTTTTGTGGTTGTTTCAATATCTATTCGTTTGTTTGGTTCTATTTTAAAAATATTGGTATCTTATCGTGAGGGTATCCACAAGACAAAACGATTCATTATTTTTGAAAACATAAAGAAAGTGATTAATGTAGACGAACATCATGATAGAGGTGTTTGTAATTCGGTGCCTGCCCAGTAAGGAATCTGGCTTGACGACGTAGAAATAATAATATTCTCTGATCGTTAAATGACATCATTAAATCAATAGCCACAAATTCAGTAGGCGTATCGTTCAAGTATAAATCAAATCTGCTAAAACTGCGTTTATTTCATAAATTATCTTTGCCCATATTCGTAATTAATGTAATATTGATTTGTACTACGCAACGCAACGGGGAGATTTATTACACTGCTACTATTAATTTTAGCTGACCCGGCGAACTCCGTACCGCCTATTCAAGTTTTTTTCTTTCCAAAAACTCCCTTTTTTTCCAAAAGTTACTAAAGACATTAGTGCTCAATCTCGACAGGCAGGTAGATGCATGGAATAGGCATCCCCGTCCCCGTCCCCGTCTGATAAAACCTAATTTTTTTCGTTAAATTTTTGATCAGTTATCGACCAGGTATAGCACTATTAAATTACTAATATGGTAATTAAAAAATAGGGGTTGATCGTAGAAGGGTAAAAATTTAGGGTTATATGTATTTTTGAATGCTGTATCATAAAATAATACAAACAAAAAATAAAAGAATAATGCTAGGGGTGGACAACCCTTATCATTTAGGGGTATAAAAAATAGATGTTGACCGATTCTCAGACCTACCCAATATGCACACAAAATTTCATGAGAATCGGTCGAGCCGTTTTGGAGGAGTTCAATCACGCACACCGTGACACGAGAATTTTATATATAAGATAACAACTTGGTTTATCGGCGTCAATAAGAAAAGTCTACGCGAGCACACTAATTAATAAATTTGTCCTTAAAAAACTTTGCATTGGAATCGAACTTAGAATCATTGAGTTTTTTTTAAATGAAGTAAGTATCGAACGAGCAGACAGCAGTCACAAGTAACCACCGCCTACAATAGACACCTAGATCAGGCCTCAAATAGGACTCTAGGAATACTTATCTATCGATATCTATTAGTATCAGTTGTTCACGTTAATATAAGTTTTTAGTATTAAGTCAGGGACGACACCGTAGAAATAGCAACCGGTGACATAATACCTGAGGTTAGTACGGACGAGTGTAAGTGAAGTAGTAGCCGTCCACTTTAATGTCGATATGTTTTCAGGTGATGCCAAAGAGACGAGAGCCTGCAGTGACGACACTACGGACTTGTGCAGCGGCCCCGTGCTCGGCTGTCAGACACAATCTGCACGTGCCTGGCCTCTCGGCGCTCTACTTAGCAAGCGGATGAACTTCCAAAACCTGTTCAAAAGTTGCGTGCCCCGCGCCTGGCTTTTACAACTTTCTTTGTGTTTTCTTTTCTGATAAAGTTGGGAGTTGAGCTAACGAACAAACTGCCGATACGAAGTTTGGCGGTGTGCGTGATAGCACCTCCGCAGCTTAAGTAACGATTAACCGGCTCTCGTGCAATACAGCGATAAGGCTTTATTGTGGTGTATACACTTGTCATGAAACAACGGTAGAAATGGCTGCTACGGTATGCACACACACAATAAATATTACATTAACCACTGCTGAACTTCGTTTACAAAACCTCAATATTATTGAATGTATCAGTTTTTTGGATAATTAGCGATATTTTCGTTAATTCCGCCACTAGCGCGCTGGTCCACTGCTGAATGAACCTGACTGCCGAGGAGCGAGTCGTAAATACGATTCCCACTCAGTACAAATATTTGATCTATGTCTGGGTGTAAGAAATGTATCTATGTATTAATGTAGGTTTTTAACAAAACTGTTAAATTTTCTCTATTAATTACGCAAGTTTCATGTAGTAGGTACCTACAGGCTACAGGAGTATCTGTAGCTCAGGACCAGAGTACGACCTACATTATCTCCTTCCTGTCGTAAGAGGTGACGGGCAGGGGGCTTTTGAGGTTACAAGCGACGAGAGCGGGAGCTCGAACCGCTTCAGCTGACGAGAGCGGGAAGGTCGACGGTGTATAGTCGTGAGAATCGCAAGGCACGGGACAAGGTATCAGGAAGCGTCATCTTAAGAGGACACTAATGCTTTCCGCTAGGGATCCCGGAGTCCTATTAACGACGAGGAAGGCCTCCGAGGGGGTTTTAGAGAGGTAAAAGTCTCACACAACCTGGTATCGCTCCCAGGTTACCGGGGACCTTTGAAAGTTTCCCTGTGGTAAACAAAAAAAGGTAACCATGGGGAGTAAACAAATGCCGATAAATATATTTTACAATTTCGCGTTAGTACTTTTATTACAGTTATTATAAAGCGAAAAGATAACGTGGTCGCCTGTGGCCGCACGTCCGCGCGCGTCGGCCTCCGTTCATTCGCTTCACACACCGCGTGCAATCCGCGCCAGCGGCACAGCTACCACCACCATAATTGGGTTTTTCAAAGCTTTTTTTTGCTACGGATGAAAAGATAATATAAGTTTTAAACATAACTAAGCATATTTTGTTATTATTTGCGCTGTAATTTACAAGTTATATCAAATTAAAAATAAATGTTTGAGTCCAGTACCGAAAACACGCTGACAGTTCCCGAATAAAGACAAGCGCTTGTGACATCACAATGTTAGTTATGTTAAATAATTTTTCCATACCTAATACTCATAAGAGTGCCCTCAACGTATCTATACTTACTCATATGGACATTTTTTTATTTTTATGGGGAATAACATAGAAAAG
>DWDU01001440.1:0-14654 GCA_018245575.1 Jemadia suekentonmiller
ATGTGTTTTTATTAAGATCCTTGGCTCGTTTGTCAGAGAAAGTTTTAATATTAAGTGAAGTATTTTTATATTCAAATCTCTAGTTACATTTCAGTTCTTTACGCAACTCACTGGACTGCGAGTCCAGTGAGTTGCGTAAAAAACTCATTTGCTCAAAACACATTTGCCTAATCGAATAGTATCTCATTTATCATTCGAGCTAATGGGAACACAAAACACCACGTATCTCCGCCTGCCGCTAACACATTTTTAGTAATCAATAACTTAGTATTTATTTGCTACAGACAATGCCACAGGTTCAATTATTTTTTCGGAAACTTACAATGACAATGGCACAAAATTAGCTTGTAAAACTACAACTGCAATTTATTGTTTCAAGAGCACTATTGAATGAAATGTGGTAAATACTAAGGATCACACAATTTATACATTCGAAAAAACAAGATTCAGTCGTAGCTATTGTAACTCAATACGTGATATGATGTACCAAAATGTGGTACCGTTTGTACTACTTAAGTATCAGGACAAATACAAGAACATAAAGCTTGGAGTATTATAATAAGAGGCATTTACTACAGCTTTATATTTACAAAAACGTCACAGATTAAATTAACTAAGAAAGAGTAAAAAAAATATTAATGCATTTATTTATACAACTTAACTATAACGAATCGAATTTTACAATTAATATCCTTGTGTCGCTATACATCGATCTGCAGGGAAACGTCCCAAGCGCGTGCGTTCACCATCTTGAGAGTGGAGCGCAGCGTGTCGCCCGGCCCCAGTGCAAGCGTGAGCGGCTGCGCGGCGGACCGCGGCCGCGCGAACAGCGCGTGCAGCGTCTGCTCCCAGCGCACCGGCGCCGTCGTCAGCCGCGCCACCCGAGCGCACACGTCGCGCGCGCCGCGGTACGCGCGAGCGTCCACGCACGACACCACGCGCACTCGTGGTGCGCTCACCTGCACACCGCGTAGCGCCGCACGCACCACCTCCGCTGCCCGCGCCATCAGCGGAGTGTGGAACGCGCCCGCAACGCGCACGCGCGCGCTTCTTCGCACGCCGAACTCCCGTCCTGCCGATTCCACGAACCGCAGCGCCTAGCGGAGCACCAAGCGTTTTGAAAGTTTCAATAGAATCGACTTATGAAGGTGTAAAAAAATTATGTAAGCATCTCCTCGAATTAAAAAACGTTAAAATGTAAATGTATCGTGGTGTACAATTTTATTTTTACTATGATAAATATAGTTGACATGTCAGACGCGAGGCTCGCGCGAAGTCTTTATCGATGCAGTTTACCTGTTCGTCTCCGGCGATGATTTTGCAGCCAGGGAACAGATAATTAGCAACTTGGCAGACGGGTGCGAGTATGCCGCGCTCAGTGGCGCGATCCCGCGCGCGCGATAGTAGCTCGCTGAGCCGCGCGTCGGGCGTCAACCACAGCGTGAGCATGCCTCCTGCGCGCTCCGTTGCCGCCGCCTTACGTCGGAATACATTTATGACATAAATCACTTGTGATATAATAAAACCAACGTATGAATACCTTTTAACGTCCAGGTTATTTAATGAGCGTCTCGGTCATTGTCTAAATAAATAAGAAGTTTAAGTGAAATTAATTTTACAGTTGCTGTTTTATGATTTTTAGTGAATCATTCTTACTTAAGATGACAAATTCTTACTTCGTACACTGTTATAAAGTGCAATAATTGGTATGTTGTACAAATATAATAGTCTTAGATGCCTCGTTGGTCGTGTTGTTGGCATGCGCGCGACTGCCGATCGGGAGGTCCTGGGCTTGAATCCTGGGTCGGGCGCTACTGTATTTTTCTAATTTAGATTTTCTAGTAGTGGCTCGGAGTCTGGAAATGTGCCTGATGCATAGAATTAGGCTTACCACCTATTCCATAGTGGGACAAACTTAACTGCTGAATCATGGGAGTGTAATACATTCCTCTGCCTACCTCTTCGGGGGTTACAGGCGTGATGTCACTTTTTTTACGTCATTCTATGCCCCGTTTCCAATTGGGTTTGCGTCGACACAATTACATAAAGACTTGGCAGCAATTGCACCTGCAACCTTGCAATTGCAACACCTGGTGCCTCACCGACGTTAATGTTACTTAACATTACAAGTGACTACGCTACGCTAGAACCTCTACCACCCAGGGTCGTTATCTTTCCGCTTAAGTGTTATCTAATATAAACTATGTATTATGTTTCAATGATGTCAAAGTTTGCAAATTGTCAACGAAAATGTTCTATATTAGTATTCGATTCAATTTCAACAGTTCAGTACAGTATTTTTTTGAACGTTTTATGTCTTTTTTTATCCATCCGAAAAGGATTTTTAGATCTTTAACAATAGCCGAAAGTACATGAATCTGAAGCTTTATAATAACTATTTATGGAGTTAGTCCAAATTTAATTGCATAAATACAATTATTTCAAAGTTTAGTCGAAAATATCTAAAGCCTTATTTAGATACACGACGTTTCACACGTCACGTCCAAAGTTCAGTGACTGATTTTTTTTTCTTTAGTGCTAATATCTAATGTAGCTAGATAGGGTGTTACTGAGTGAACTAAAGATGTGCTATCTTTTAAAAAGGATATTTTTGGATCCAGATAAGTATACAATCCATTATGAATAATACCAGTATATATCATAGGGCAGTGTTTAGCTAGATGTTTTATAATAGTTATTATGAAAACTACCATTTCATTTAGAATACAGATTAAAATATTTGTTACAACAAATTATTATCTTTCATCAATGCAACCAATTCCCGGATGTACCTAAATGTAGAACTATAAATTTTAATTGTCTTCCACTTATCAATGTTAAAGAAACAATAAGTAATCTTATGATAAAACGCGCAACATTTAATTTGTAATAATTAATCATTGACGTTAATTTACTACTTAGATATAAAGATATTGAATTAAAAAGTCGTAATCAAGAAACACAAGCATCTATTTATGAACAAAATCACCATCTATGCATCAATCAATTTACCTATCAGCATAATCGAAAAAAAATGTAAGCTAACGAATCATCATGACAAAGATTTATTTTTAACTAAATAATCATCGTTGCCTATAAACATAAATGTAAAATGAGAAACTAATCTCGACGTTGTCTGCTTATTATATCGAGTGATTTGCCGCGACAATGGTCCGCCTACAATGAATTATCCTCCTGAGAAAATGCCAAGTACTAAGGCTAATGACAACATCAATCACTTTTCAGTTTTAGCAAACATTACTGATCTGTCTATTTCGCGAACTGACTAACCACGACATTTTTAAAGAATATTTAAAACGCTTATGGTTTCTTGTTTTAGCAGGTGATGGAACATGTATAGTCGCCCCGGTAAGTATCATACCTACATTTATTTCTACTATGAAGCTATTGTCGTTAGCGCAATTTGTGTTACTGTCAGAACTTTGGAATTTACACTCCTCTCAATTGATTTTTGAGAAAACCATCGATGAATATACTTGTAGTAATAAATTCTTAAACCATGATCTTGATACCTTTTTTCTTCGAACTTTCTTTTAAAGTATTTTAATATGACGGGGTGTACGTGTTTTATGTGCCGAATAGTGAGTGACGTACGAGGCGACTAAGCCCGGCGCTGGCAGATCGCAATATGGCACGCTAAATGCACTGGCCTTCTATGCCCAGTAATGTAGATGTTGCGAAAAGCTGTAGTCTGCAATGCCCACCCAGCATCCCCAGCGTGAGGATTATGGACATAACCCCTATATCCTGCCTACGTAAAGCAGTGTACTGCAGTGGATATTAAAGCAAAAACATTATATCATAGGTATTATATCAAACACAAATACACCTTAAAGCTATTTATCATACCTTATTATTGCATATCTGCACAGAACAAAAAAAATATAATATATTCTAGGAATATCTGCCAATAAAAATCAAAGTCTGATTACGAAAATCCAAAAATAGATAGATTTGCGTAAATACATACGTTTGAATTCTGTCTACGCTACATTTAAATGCAAAAACAGTCGTATACTTTCATCCAGCCACATAGGTAATCGATAACAATATATGATAAGATAAGCCTAATGATAATACAACACAAATGAGAATCAATACGGCCACTGTAAAGCATTTCACAGTGAAGTTACCTCATGACGAGTGAAGTGAAATTGATTGAAATAATTGTATTTATTTGTATTTTAAATAATATAAGAATGGAAGTTGATACAACTACTGCAATGAGAAAGCAATTCGCTAAATTTCATGAAAAAGTTAAAATGAAGCATGTTGAAATGCAAAAGAAACTGGAAAAATCGAAATCAATCGGTATGTTGACAGCATTTGATGAAGACGAATCTTATAAAGACAATCGGCAATATTTAAGTGTATGCGACTTAAGCAAAATAGATGAAAAAGAAATGAAAACGTCTGAAAATGGAAAGAAAATTTACAGTTGCGCTAGAATAGCTGATGAAATATATCGTACAAACGATATTGTTTTACAAGAAATAAACTATGATGAAGCAACAATTACAGAAATGGAGTCGCAGTCTAGTTTAAATGATCGATCTGAAAGTGACAATGATGATAAATCTTTTGAACATCATTTCTTCGGCAGTAATTACTTAAATGGAAGTTTAGAATCGTAAGTATACATATTCTACGAATATATTTACATATTACTGTTTGTTTGTTCATACTTTATTGGAAGGCCTTACGTCAGAATACAAAGGAGGATTTGTTTGCTAAGAATAATCTATAATTTTCAAGATTAATTAATAAGCTTATTGACTTCCAAAACAGCCTAAATGAAATGTCCCAAGGGGATGACTCTCTCCCACGGACTCCACCTCCAAGACTTCTTCGAAAAAAAATTAATTGGCTAAAAGCAACTAGAGAAAAACGGAGAGACAAAGAAATTGAGAAAGCAAAGGAAAGGAAAAAGGAAGAGAAGAGGGACTCCTTAAACAAAGTAGATCGGGTAAGGATATTCAGTTTATGTATTTATACAAATTGTTTATAAAATGAATTTAACTGCAGTGATACTGTTGATACTGTTGAAGAGCTGATTTGAATAACACTATCGACATTTTTAGTTAATTCTCTGCAATAACGCAAAACATGAACCGTTGAGAACGTTTAAGAGAACCAAAATTGCCGCAGTCACAATTGCTCTCATAGAAGCTACAGGTCTAGATGAGACTCCTGAAGATAAACCTCGAATCCTAGGATGCCGTTTTCGGTAAGTCCGTTCTTAATCTTATCTTCACATTTTCAGCCTCTTTTTACATTTCTAGAGCACATCAACACGTCGTCATTTCAGCCCAAAGGCGTCCGTTACTACTATCGGACAAACGATTTCTTCAAGCAATACCACAGCTCACAACTAACTGCTTTTTTCATGTAATATTATTTAGTATAGTTTATTAATATTCATTTCAGAAAATAATTTATTTAATTGAATAATATTTCAGATTAGGCTCAGAAAAACGTAAATCGAAAACAATAAGAGGTCACGAAAAAGTAATGAAATGGCAAGAAATTCATCATTTTAATTTATTCGACGACGACAGTATATTAGAAGTATCAATGAATGATAAAGATGATTTTCTAGGAAGGTACGACAAAAAAATTAATAATATTATTTTGTTTACGGCAAAAAATAAATAAATTGACTAATAAATCTGACCACATCCGAAAAATACCAGGAAAAAGGAAGAAATATTGTATTATTTGTAAGTATAACTAAATAACCGAAATGTGAATTTTAGATCTATTATTGACTTGTCAGAAATTGAAAAGGAAAAGACGCACAAAATGAATATAACATTAGATTATAGCACAAACGTGAAACTGTTCATATTACTAACAATAACTGGGACTTCATTAATTAACAGTGTATATGAAATCGATGAATATCTTCGTGCACAGGAAAATGTTGCTATTAGACATAAATATGTAAGTAAAATTAATGAATAGTTTTATTTAATAGTGCCACTTTAATATACTCATTGGTTTAAACGAAATAATCAAGCAGTAAACAGACTTGAATTAAAACAATTTAAAATGTTAATAGGCTAATGTAGACTAGTCCTTCTTTTGACCCACGGTCAGAAAATGTCATTGTACGGATGCAATTATCTATCAAGATCTCTAATTAAGATTTAACCCACTATATGATAACTTTTTAATAACTGGTTAGAAACTAAAAAAAAAACATTAGTGCGATCATTGGAAAACTTTCAACACTGCTTGTTATAAGACGCATCAGCTATAGCTGCTTGTCTATAAAAAATAAATAATTAAATACATTTATTTCACAGGCCTGGTATCGTCTTAATGGGCAATTTTCAAACGTAGGTCATCTCTCAGTAACTGTGTATGGCGCTAAAGGTCTCCCCGGAAACGATTGGTACTGCGTCCTGAATCTCAATAACGAGAGAATTCAAACACCAACAGATTACAAAACGAATTGTCCCATTTGGATGAAAATATTTTCATTGTAAGTAATATTCAATAGAAATTAACTGAGTTATTGAGTAAGATTACGCCCTAATCTTGACTGACGGCCTCTGACAGAGGTCCTGGATTCAAATCCTGGGTCGGCTACTATTGAATATTTCTAATTTAGACTTTTTGTAGAAATTTCTAGTATTAACTCGGAGTCTGGATTTGTGTCCGGTGTATGACAACAGGCTCATCATCTATTCCATACTGTGACGTAAACGTAACTGTTGAAACGTAGTAGTGTTGTACATTTCTCTGCCTACCTCTTCGGGGATTACAGGCGTGATTTTACTTTTTATTTCCATTTATTATTACTTAACAGTATCTCACATCGCGTTGCAATATTTACTAACAATATTTTTGTTACACTTCAGGGAACACGTTATTAATTCGCGTAACACATGCAGTATCATCAACCATCGCTGTTATTCGTCTGCTGAATTCGCCTGTTGAATATTCACGGGGATAACCTTAGATAGAAAAAAATAGTTTGCAAACCTACATCTATACCCACTGTATTTCATCATGAAATAAGAAATGTTACTGATATTTTCATCGAAACTGCTTTTAGTATTAATATTAAAACAGATGGGATGACGATCTGTGAAAGGTTGCAGGCAGAAGCTGGATGCGACAAGCCGAGGACAGGGCGCGGTAGGACTCTTTGAGGGAAACCTATATCTAACAGTGGACTGAGATAGGCTGGTGTTGATGATGATAATTAAAACAGTTATACAATAACATCCAAACTTACAATAACATATCTTTATATTTTCAGCACATTAAACGACATTACGTCCATATTGGAAGTCACTGTTTGTGACGAGAAGAAATGCGAAGAGCATGGAAAAGTGTTTGTACCTTTACTAAGGATCGAAGAAGGAAAGAAATGGTATGCACTTAAAGAAAAACAAAGGGAACGAGCCAAAGGAAACAATCCGAGAATATTATTGGAGATGGCCATTACTTGGAACCTCGTGAGTATGAAATTTTATAAAACTATTTAGCGAAATACATATTATATCGTTTATTTATATATTTTTTTCTGATGCTTTCTTAAGGGGACAAGGGCCTACTTAATACCCATATACACATTCTTTCCCAGTCGATCTTGAGTTATAGAGAAAACATAAAGTAAGTGTATATTATAATGATAATAATAAACATAATTGTATAAACAAACATACATGAGTACTATGTATGTACATATAATTATTATGCAATACGTACAATGGCGTTAACAATGAATGCAGTTATAAGTACATAACTACATAAAACACCAGATCATTTTTCGTTCATCAGTGGATAGTTCAGATATAAAACGTTTCACTGGACCGAAAAAAAAATTGATAGTAGAAAATGTATTCGTATATGAGAAATTTTAATCAATAAAAAATGCAGTAACCGTTAATTAATTTTCAAATATAGAATCGAACACATTGTTACACAATATTCGCTCTAACAAAATTACGTTCAAACGAAATATTTTTTTTTATTAATAATAGAGATTGATTAAACTATAATTATAAATTACAGCACTCTGCTTATTTATTAATTTTGATTTCTTTGAAATTTGTTGTCCTTTTTCTATTTATGAACTTACGATGTTACGTGATTGGTCCATTCCTCCAGAGTTGAGTGTATTTTTAGTTTTTGGGGTTTTATATGTATGTATAGTAAACTTCAGCTAATTCCCCGGTAAATACATATATTTTTTTTTAATATTAATACTGAAACTTCAATTGCTCGCTAAGTAAAAAAAATATTTTCTGATAATTAAATACTATTTTAATATTTTTAAAACAAGATATCACGATAACAAACAGTCTGGTCGTATTAAACAAACAATTAGCCACATTTCCCATGCATAAATGCAAAATACATAGATAATTCATTCTATAAGGCAATTAATATTAAATGATTATAATAATCCACAAATATCTTTATCCAACATCTACATGGTTATCAATCAACAAGATTAAGCGCAAAACCATTTACGAATATATTGCTATTAGAAAAAGTCAAAATAAGATTTGAAGCCTTGTCCCGGGTGCCTGTCGCACTTCTAAATTCATAACACAATACTCACTGGTACATTTCCACTAAGTGGCACAGTATTCAAAATCGAACCCTGAATAGAGATTCACACCTGAATTACAGAGAATGATGAATTGTAGAAAAAGCATATCAGGTCTTGATATACGTAAATACGCTATGATATAAAGCATATCAGGATAGAGATACTTTGCAACCCCATATTTCTGGTTATCCACTAAAGGATCTAGCGTTACGATATAACAATAGTAACAAAATAGATAATTTTTCAAAAACCTTTTACATCTATTCACAGGTAAAGGCTTCCGTGCGAGTTATCAATCCGAAAGAAGTTAATTTACTACAAACAGAAGGCAAATTGGACAGACACGTATTCGTGAAGAACTTGTCAAGATCTAAAGCGGTACTGTCTTGGATAATCAGCGCTTATCAAGTGTTCAGGTAAATAAACGGATAAATTGAACATCTGACAACCAAATGTACTTGCCTTTTTTAACTTTAATCGTGTCCTGGGCCCAAATCCCGGCGGGCACATTTGGACAAAGTAAATATTTTAAGATTAAATGTCACCAGTGGTTTTGATGAAGGAAAGCACTGTTGGTAATCCAGCTTTTGGCCAGCATAGTAAAACATGACTTTAATCGTTCTTATTCTGAGAAAATATCTGTATCCGACAATGGAATATTAAATCGGTTGATAACAAATATAGTAGACAATTATTTTCAGGTCAGCTTTCGAATGGGAATCTCGTCAATGGAACTTGATAGCGCTTTTCGCGTGGCAAATGTTTTGCTTGTTCTTCAAGATGTGGATGCTGCCTCTCCTCCTTCTTATCCCCTTTGTTTTGTACATGCCAGAGAACTATCATATATTTAATTGTAAGTAACATACGTTTTTGATGAACCGAGTCTCCGCTTTTCATGTGAATTATATAAAAATAAGGTTGAGGCAATTATTGGAACAACTTAGTTCATCATCATCAGACTGTTTAAGTCCACTGCTCGACACAAGCCTCCCCTGAGAGTTTTCCCTATAATCCGCACACTGGTTGACGATTGCAGGTAGGCGGCCAGGACACTCAGCCGCGCCTAGGTAGGCAGCTCCACACTTCGATCAGCCAGATTAATTATTTTCATTATAAAATATTGATACCATAAATAAACTTAAAGCAATCGTTCCGTACTTATTTTTATTGTAAAATTCTCCTTTCAGGGAAAAAACAACACACAAAAGCTATTGAGGTGACAACCAATGGTGATGTGAAACAAGATAAGGTAAATCTATTGTTTATGAGATATGGACTACATTAAAAACTTTGTAATTAATATAATTGACTGCCTCGTTGGGCGTATTGGTTGCAAGTGCGACTGCCGATCGGGAGGTCCTGGGTTCGGTTCCCGGGTCGGGCACTACTAAAATTTTCTAATTTAGATTTTCTAGTAGTGTCTGGATATGTGCCCGATGCATGGCAATAGGCTCACCACCTATTCCATAGCGGAACGTAAACGTAACTGGTGAAACGTGGGAATGTTCTACATTCCTCTGTCTACCTCTTCGGGGATAACAGGTGTGATGTTACGTTTAAAATATACAACTTTTCAGGAACCTATTTAGATAGACCTCCTTAGAAATATACAAACTTTACTTTTTGTAACTTGGACAAAACATGAGTATAATAATATTCATTTTGATACAGGGACTAAATAATATATAATAAACAGTCATCTTTTCTGGGTTAATATATGAATATAACGATGCTGGAAAGACATCTTGTTGTATCTCGAAAAAACGCGAATTTGAGTTATATACATTTGTTCTAGGTAAGAATAGAACTCAAAAGCACTGGCTCAGCAATCAGGTTCACTAATCAATGGACCAATAGATCAGTCAAAATGTTTTAATGTTAGTTAATGTTAAAACATTTCATGATAGTGTAGCTGCACCATTATATACATCAGATAAGTTAACATTGAAAAACTATGTATTAGAAAAATCTAGTACTTTGGCGGGAACAGCAATAGTGACTTCCAGAGCCTTTTCTTCTTCAGAGCCAGCTAGAATAGTGTCAGGATCAATCTGTGGTGCTTCTTTACGACACATAGGATCCACATCAGAGGCTAAAAACCTGGACCCACTAGTGGATACCACTGGCAAGGACCTGAAATCATTACAATAACATTGTTAGTAGAGATAGCATTACATAAATATAGCAAAATAGTATGTACAAGAATAGCACACCATTAGTTCATATTGAGGGTCTACAATATAGCAATTCCTTTAAGAAAATTCATTTACACATGAACTACAGAAAGAAAATCTAGTAAAGCACCCAAGAATATAATGTGCTTTGTAAACTAATAAACAGCAAGAAAAACAACAGGCAGAGAAAATACAATACTATTATATGTTTCTTTTAGAATTCAACAATGTTTAATTATAGTTAAAACACTTTCTGAAAATGTGTTATCAATAATTATATATGATTCACTATATAAATTTGAAAGTAAACTCCATATAAATAGAGATAATCCTTGTCTTATTTAATGCTAATTACAATTTTGTTACCTGCCATAGAACTACACATATAAAATCGTAACACTTAAAACAGTTGTTGTTCATTCAGAAAAAACTTCTTACCTACACAAAGCTGTCCTAGACAGCCTAGCTGTGGTGGTTAACACCTGGAACATAGTCGCGCCTTATGATTAAATTAAATCTCAATTATATTTTCATGTGATTACCCAACAACTTGAACAAAATGAGATATTGACGGTTTTCTGACATTGACAAATTCCATGACAATTCTAGAGAATGATACTCCAGTGATACCACCATACTTCTGTACACAAAATGCTTAAAACTCATATCAATTTTCTACTTTAGTAATACTGTAATTATAGTGCTGTTATTACACATTAAAAAGTTAAATGACATAATCTTGCCACGATACATAATTGGTTTTGAAATATAATTATTTGTACAACTTCTGTCACTTTGAAGTTTACATCATAACTATCATAACAGTTGTCAAATTTGCTAATTTGACATTTTGTCAATGTAATACAATAGCTTTTTGCATTTTGTAAAACTCAATACTATATCATATTACCGTTTGAATTTATGTGATATCATATCTTTTACACTGTATGTACACAATAATAATACGTTTAACGTAAGACATGGTTAGCTCTGTTGTCTCCGAATACACTAGTTGGAATACATCTGGTTACATGTAAAGGTATTTTATTTTACTTATTTTTCTATATATGTCGCCGGATATAAACATAATTATCTTTTCACTATTATGAACTGTATTCTATTTCGTCAAATTGAATAACGTATGTTTCATTGATTCCTGCACGTTACAAACAAAGTAATTAATGATAAAGAAAACAAAATAGCTACAATTTTATGTAAAACAAAATTGCTACAATCTTATGTAAAGCAAAATATCTACAATCTTATTTTAATATAAGAAGATTCGAGTTAATTATTGTTTAGAAATTAAATAGGATTAATTGAAAAATAAAATGTGGGGACAGGAATTCCATAGTGGGACGTAAACGTAACTGGTGAAACGTAGGAGTGTTCTACACTCCTCTACCTACCTCTTCGGGGATAACAGGCGTGATGTTACGTTTACGTTTACGAAAAACAAAATTCACCATTACTTAAACTGGGAAACCACAACCTATTACATATTAGGAAATAACTAATTCGGATGAACAATGGTCTACAAAGTGAATAACTGAACATGGTTAGGTAGCGCTAATATTATGACTACATATTAATGTAAGGTTCTGTGCCAACAATCTTTTAAAATTCAATTAATGCACTATGGAACATTATGTTGCTTAACAATCCTTTTTCTTTTTCAGATTGCATACACAACCATTATGTACTGTTAAAAACAGTTTGGTGCCCCTTATCGGGGGCAGGCGGAGGCTTCTCCTTTGTAAATATTTTTGCTCATAATTTTAAGAAATAATATATTTATATAATATCAGTACCTTATTATACAACAGATAAATTAAATATTGCTATTGTCTGACAAGGACTTGATAGTTAAGTTTTTTACTTTTTCACACATACAAAAGGTCAAAGCATTGTTCTATTTATAATGAGTAAGGCTAGTGAGACAGACTGTACAAAAAAGTGCCGATCACGCCTCCACGGGCAAGATTTGACCAGTGCCATAACAAAACGAGCAGTTAATGATGGATCCCTGGCCAGTTACATTAAGTGTACATGCAGCAATTTCTCCAAGGCTTTTGATATGCAGGTAAGTTTGACCATTTTAATCAATTGTTAATTATATTAATTATAAATAATTAACAGAGTTCTGACTGTCTTGTGGGTCAAACGGTTGCAAGCTTGACTACATATTAGCATATTGTGATGGCTTAAGTTCGAGTCAAAGCTTGGGTACTATTGAGTTTCTTACGTAACTTGCAGTGATAGTCTAGTGGATTGAAATTCGACCTCTCACTCTGGGAGCTGGGGTCCAAATCCTAGCGTGCACATTTATACAAAATATGTGTTTTAAGTTAAAATATCACTTACTATAATGAAGGAAAACATCATAAGGAAACCTGCACACCTTGAAGTTCTAAAAGAATTGTTCTTGTATGAAGGTTTCCAAGCCGCACTTGGCCAGTGTGGCAGATTAGTGCCTTAACCCTCACATTCTAAGAGGAGACCTATGTTCCAACTGTGGAATGATAAAAGGGTCAGGAAAAAACTGTAACTTGCAATTTGTAGTTGTGGCTCAGTGTCTAAATTAAACTAAAGTAAATGAAGCTGTATGGCAATAGGCTCGCAACCTATTTCATGATGATACATAAATGTAACAGGTGAACCATGGGAGTGTTCTATACTTCTTTATTACAGGTGTGATGTTATGCTTTAATGAATAATTGTGTTAGAGAATTTAGGTGAAATCCATTGTTGATAATTAAGTTAAAGTTATTTAGCTATATTTGGTGTTGTATGGTGTATAAATTGATACGGTTCACATCACAAACCACCAATAGAAGGGTGGATCATTGTACAATAAGTGTTACTTAATGATTGTAATTGTATGTTTTTCAGTCCTATCATTGAAAATTAGTGGTGCATATTAAGATTAAAGTGAAAAAAACATATATTACATATCACTTTTAAGTCTATCTAATAAAGATTTATGATTTATTTTCACATCTATGTCATATATTTATTATATAATACAATAATAATGCCTGTGATTTCAGTAGCAAAATAGATTTTGACTCAGCTCTTCTAAAAGCTTGCCAATACCTGACTTAGAATAATGTATAATGATGTAAACATAAGCTACAAGAGCTTCCTCCATATAAAGTAATGTACAGTACATTTTGTAATATTGTAAACTAGTGACAAGTATAAAATTGTGGCAGATCTGTAAGAATAGAGATATTTCACACTCAGTGTTGTCTGCCTACCCTGTAAATGACCTGGCATGAAGATATGTATACATATGTATGTAAATTGAAATAAGCACTCACTAATGTCAGCGAATAGAAAACCTAGTTGTAGCAATTGTGACTGCTTTTAATTTATCAAAAAAGATGTTTTAGAATATCATGTCAGAAGAGTGAGAAAGGAATTAGAGCTTATCCTAACGTGTTAAATCTCTGACTCAAGTGAGCTTTGGTTTGAACATTGAAAAAACTTATGCTAACAGTAATAATAACAAATTTTAATAAAACATAATCACATTTTTCACGAATGACATGTTTGTACTGAAAATTCCAGGGCCGCACAGCCCTGCACATGGCAGCCTCCTGCGGTAGAAGTGTGTTAACAAAATGGCTGGTGCGTCACTCCTCAGACGCATTCGTGAATGCCCGAGACCGTGAGTCGGGTTACACGCCCCTGCATAGAAGCATATTCTATGGGCAGATACATACAGCTGTAACCCTTATGAGATTGGGTGAGTACAGTTTACAGAATTGTGTTACATTTCGCATTTATTATATTTTTTATAGTTATATTTGACTGCCTCGTTGGTCGTGTTGGTTGCAAGTGCGACTGCCGATCGGGAGGTCCCGGGTTCGATTCCCGGGTCG
>DWDU01001441.1:0-14654 GCA_018245575.1 Jemadia suekentonmiller
CTAATTTAGATTTTCTAATTTAGATTTTCTAGTAGTGGCTCGGAGTCTGGATTTGTGCCCGATGCATGGCAATAGGCCAAGGCAATAATGTGGTAGGTACACTCCCACGTTTCACCAGTTACGTTTACGTCCCACTATGGAATAATTGGTGAGCCTATTACCATGCACCGGGCACAAATCCAGACTCAGAGCCACTACTAGAAAATCTAAATAAGAAAAATTCTATAGTGCCCGCCCCGGTATTAGAATTCATGACTTCTCGAAGAGCAGTCGCACTTTAAACTTTAACCACTCGATCAACGGGACAGTCACATACTTAACAATACCCAGATAATTGTATCAATATAATTAGATGATACAGTATATATATGATTGTACTCTAAGATAAGGGAAAAATAAAATAGCGTTATGATAGGTTCCAAATTGGCTGACGCGGCGGCAAGTCTCCGACAGCGGAGTGCGTTTATGATGAGAGCGATGGATATAGGAGAAGAATGTCAGGTCTGTGCATGTATGAAGAGAGTGATAAATGTGGAACAAGCATGAGAGGTTTGTAAGAATAGAGATATTTGGCACTCCATGCTCACTGCCTAGCAAACAAGAGACCTGGCGTGAAGGTATCTATGTGTGTATACATGTCAGGTCTTTAAGGTTAGATATATATGGCATTCGGTGCCCTCTGCCTACCTCGTAAAAGACCGACGTAAAGGTATATAATGATAATATTAGCGTGACGATTGAGACGCCTGTGCGTAAAAAAAATAAGAAATTCTTAGTCCACATCGTTCAATGCCGATGTTTGTGTAAGAAAGTGGCGAACGCTGGCTAGGCGCCTTAATTAAAAGCATGCGGTGTCAGTTACTGTTGACACACGACCAAGCGACAGCAGCTCAACGATTAGATCGTCCATTGTGTTTATACAAAGGCGAATATTAATACGAGACGTCTGCAATATGGACGTGTACAGACCGGAACTCCCCGGTTGTCAAATTAATCCTTGTGGTAGGGTTGAGTATTGAATTTGGAACTTGTATTTATACTGGTACAAGAGGCATAATTTAGTGTCGTCTAGCAATACAGTATCTCAGAGATCGGCTTGTTATTTTGTGAATAGACCCGTGTCTAAGAGTGGAGCGACAAAAGTAACAAACGTATTTCAATTTTCGATTTTCTACGTGCTCATTTTGTAGTTCACTAATACATTGTATGTAGGTATCACCTTTGCCATTACAACGAATTTCACAATTATTCCATACATGTTCTACGTACTAAGTAGTTTATACATACAAATCTTCACGCCAGGTCCCTTACGGCGTAGGCAGAGAGTACCGAGTGCCAAAATATATCTTTGCTTACAGACCTGCCGCGCTTCTTCTACATTTATAACTCTCTTCATGTTTGAATGCTGGTTTTTGAGACATCTGATTCCCCAATCAGCTAATATTTGGCCTATTTGATTAAGATAGTTGAGTCTGAGTTTCCCTCGGTACCTGTGCCCATCAACATTCGCATTGTATATGTGCCTTGTCATTCTTTCTATATGTCATAGCCATTCCCTCTAAGTATAAGTAGAACTGAGTGGTTTACATTTGTGTTTAATACCAGTTGTGTGTAAACAGACCAGTATGTTGATTAAGGTGTCTTTAAATATACGGATCCCGAGTGACAATCATCCACGTGGCAGACTCAGCTGGACCAGATTCCCAGGCGCCCGCTCGCGCGACAGACAACGCCTGCAAAGAAGCGAGGTGGGGGGGAGGTCAACGATTTTCGCAGCGCGCGGTGTCATCAATCAAGTTTAGTCTCGCATTAACGTAATGACCGTCGGCTCGGGCGGATGTCGCCTTATTTTCCTTTTTTTTTGCGCCAAGTTTCCTACGAGGCAATTTGGTACATGGTTCTTTCGCGCCAACCTTTCCGCACTGATGGAAATCTATGAAGGATAACCGCTTCGTACCGCGCCTTTATGTTTTTCTTTTTTTTTTTGCTTTGTTTTTTTAGTAAACACTAGCATTATTCATCGAAGCGCCCCCATCAATCATGGTTACTTCGGCGTTATTTAATCGTTGCTTTGACAACGAATTAGGTACATGGAGAATCATTATTACATCGAGATGTTTCTCCTTTCTTAGGTTGAAGTGTTAATGAAAGGCATGCTTCGTACAAAGGCTCGTTTATTACTGTCTCATTACATCTAACAAGACGACATATTAAAATTTAACCTAAATCCATACACACACACAACGCACCTTATAAATAACTTATACAACACTACAAGGTACATATTTTGATTTGTCGTTTCGTTTATTAAAAAGAAAATGCAATAATTAAAGTATATCGCTAGTGTGAATGATGTTTAATTTTATATGAACAGTATCTTCAGTAAGATGATAATTATTTTTCATTGTATTACAGAAATTATAATTATAAAGCTTGATAGTATTAATTACAAGGCGTAATTGTAAAGAGATATATTCGTATATAAAAAAAATATTGAAATGTCATACCAAAATGCACCAATTTCTGTTATCTACTAAAGCTATTTCTGTTATCTACTTTTCAGCCCAGTATATGAACTCTTTAATCCCTTTATGATCGAGTTGTTTACAATTTTATTAGATCAACTTCAGCGTTATTTTCATTGTATTCATCGATCAAATTGTATTGTGTACATCTCTTATGGGACATGTCAGGATTAAAGTATTAAAGTTATTTCGCATTCGGTTTCGGCTTTACTTCGTTAACAGTAGCTACGCCTTGAAGCTACTGTATACAAATGTATAGCGTAGTGAATAAAAATTAGTAAAATGTAAAAGTTTGATTACACATTACATAAAAAGTAATGCTCTGATACACTCGAACGTAGTTTTTATAAATACCTTTGTTTGCGGCAGCATTTTTGTAACATTTCGTCACAACAAGGCGAAAGGCATATAATCATTGTAATGCATGTTAGTTTCAGTACGTATTTTTATTTAAGTGAGTTCTTTTATTAATATAAACTACAAACGTTTTCCGTTTGGAATCGTTGAAGATTAACAGCAATTGATAATTATTATTCTGTTATTACACAATCACGCTGGGTTTCTTATGGGGCAGGCAGATAGTACCGTGTGCCTTTCTCTTTACAGACCTGACAATCTTCTATACTCATTATCAGTCACCTGTCTATTTACATACACATAGACAAATAACATTTCTACTTACACACACATATACATGTAACATAGCATATACATTAGATGTACAATATATGCATGAATGGATTGACTAGATTAGTCTAGAATATTCCAGTTCACTTATTTACCGTTCGATCGGACGTAAGCGTCATCTAATTATCCCATGATCCGAGCAGGGAGATAATGGACCCACAGTGTCCTGTAGTGGCTCGGACGTCGCTTGACGTTCGACTATTTACTGTTATGTGCTATGGCTATCACTAGTACATAGTCGTTGCACGTCGCCTTATGTACTGCTCACCAAACATTGGTATCGATCGTTGTTACTCGTATTTATAATAATACGAGCGCGATATGCTCGTTCGGATCACATCGAATGTTAATGAGCTTGGCGTGTTTAATGTTGCAAGCGTACACGGCGACGATACGAAAGTTTCAGAATGGATCGTTTGTTTGAAATATGTATGATTGGTGCGCGCGTGAATGTTCTAGAATCTTCTGCTGTGTAATTGTCTCGTAAGTGACACTAGCACACTGAAGTAATCTTTCGTGTTAATTATTTGCAAATCATCCTTCTAACTTGACTTCCCAAAAAATGTAATATCTTCTATCTTGATGAATCTTCTGCTGTGTAATTGTCTTGTCAGTGACACTAGCACATTGAAGTAATCTTTCGTGTTAATTATTTGCAAATCATCCTTCTAACTTAACTTCCCAAAAAATGTGATATAATATTTTATTTCCAATCCTAAGCTTAATAAACATTACTAATTTGAAAAGAGAAGAGTTTTCACACAAACTCTCATTCCCCCATTTTACCTTCTTACGAATGGAATTTTAGAAAGTATGAAGTCCTCTTACAGTAAGTGCAGACGTCAAGAAAACAGTTCACTGTCAAATTGTCACGTTTCTTCAGTTGCTTCGACTGCGCTGCGCTATCTTGTAACGGTTTCTAACTTGTATACAGAATGTACATAATTTATGTATGTATATGGATATAAATTAACATTTTACGGAATATTGTTTCTGTACAGCCGCTATTTCATTATATATTTATATATATTTGCTTTCATACATAAAATATTAATTATTTATTTGAGAGAAGAGCCAGTCCTCGTTTCCGGCTGGAACAAATTGACACATCAGAATTGTCATGAATACGACACGTGTGCTTTTTTGCCTGTCATTTGTTTTCACATGCATAATATATGCAACGAGCGATGCCGTGGCTTTTAAAGTCGATCTCATTTCAGAGCTATAATGTTATTTTTGAAATATTACTGTTAACTGAACGACAATTGCGGTGATAGGCTAGCGGCCTGAAATAGAACCTCTCACTCCAGAGGCCTTGGTTCAATCACAGCCGCCAGCTTATTACAAAATGTGGGTTTTTTTTTTAAATCAACGCTATTTATCATTTACTAAAAACGCTGAAAAAAGACATCTTGATAATAGGAACTTTTGAATTATGAAAAATTTATTCCATAATGGGACGTAAACGTAACTGATGCAACCTGGGGATGTATTACGTCGCTCTGCCTTCGTCTTCCGGGATTACAGGCGTGATGAAACGTAAAGGATTTAGAGATTGTAACTAAGGACCCCCATTTTCAAATTAACCGTCTTGTAGTAAATAATGTGGAAGTTTGTTGAATGTTGAATATCCGGGTATTACTAAATGAAATAAATCTAGTTTTAGGTACATTATTTGTTCCAAACAATGTTTGATACAATGCTTACAAATTTACTTCCTTTGTTCTGTACCTATTTTAAAAAGTATAGTTGTGTTTGGGAGAACATGTTATAATTTTTTTAAGTCAATTAAAATTTTAAGTACTTTAGTGAAAATTAATTTATTGAATGTTTTAAAATGTAGGTACAAATAATTAGATTGGTCGTCAATATTTTGAATCATTCATTAAAGATTCACGATATTAAATTATTATTATTATTGCTCAAAATGTGAACCCCGTTATCGAAATCAAGTCTAAAGTCTTTTCCTGTTTTTATCACCTTTGTTTTCGTCGTACTTTATCGAATTTCTTTTGCTCCCCTCTGAATTTTTTAATTCTAAGCGACTATACCGTTAATCCTTTTCATACTGAGATAATACCGTGTTCTAGCAGTGGTAGAATAGAATGAGTCGATTATGATGATGCTCTGTACCTTTATTCTCAACTTATCTGTGTATATTGTGAGCGGGACCGAAAAAAAAGGAGAGAAATGGGGGAAGAAAAGCCGAAAATTGTTACACGTTCAGCCATTAAGGTCGGGGCTAAGCGGATTGTGGTTATGAATCAAGATTACGATAGGTCGTTTTAAAATAGCTAAATGTAGGTAAACGGCCACTTCGCCCGCCGCTGTTTTTACGAGCGCATTACGAATTTATCGCTCTGCACTATGTCCATTGCGTAATTTACGTGCAATTATAATTATTGAAATTCAACAACAAATATCGATGGACACATCTGCTGACCGAGATGAAGATTCACCGGTCTTGACCAAATAGGCCAGATAATAGGCGATGAGTGAGGTGGAAGTGTTTGAAAATTTCTTGCGTTTTATAAGGAGAGGAACGAATGCAGAATGAGATGTCAAAGTTGTAAGGTTAGAGGCACTTGGCACTCGGTGTTCTCTCGCTACCCCGTAAAAAGCTTAACGTGAGGCTATAAAAATAAAGAAACTTAACATTGAGCTTTTCGTGTTTTTGTTCAAAAACCGGCTTGATTTTACATAATTCAGTAGAATTATATCTATAGTATCTACATTAACACTTTAGTTCGTATGAGTATTTTTATACGATGAAAATCTTTACGTTTAGCGTTAATATTCCATACTCTACAGTGTCTATATACGGAACTGTCAGTTGAGATGCCTTCTCACATTTCTGTATATTGTTATTCACTGATGCGATGAGAGTACTTGCAGGTAGATTGACGTGTTAGATATGTATACAAATACATACATTTTTATTTGCATTCTGTTATTTACGAACTCGTCGGTCGTGTTGGTTGTAAGCGCGACTGCCGGTTGAGAGGTCCTGGGTACCAGTCCCGGGTCGGGCACTATTTACTTTTTTCTAGTAGTGGCTCGGAGTCTCGATATGGGCCCGTTGTATGACAATAGGCTCACAACCTTTCATAGTGGGAAGTAAATGTAACTGGTGAAACGTGGGAGTGCACTATCATTCCGGTCTACCTCTTTGAGAATTACAGACATGATGTTAATTAACTTATTGTCTGTTTACCTAATCCTGTTTTCTTTTTTATATAATTGCAACATATTATTTAATGGAATTATTTCCCGACGCATGTTGATAATATATGTATGTATTTAAAGTGCACATAATGAATGTTTAGTCAATAAACCAATACATACATGTACATCAATGTTAAATGAATGGTTACTTGTATTACCTACAGAGAGTTATTAAAACTCGTAGATATCAGACATAAAAGCGTTGTTTGAGGCTGATTTCGGGAAGTTACTGGTCATTCTTTTAATTCTTTACATATCGTTTCACAGAAGTCCGTTCGATAGATCAATATTTCTAGAACAAACCACGAGTACGGTGGTGTGGGTGGGTTAGCTTACAGTACAATGTGTATACTACTGTTTGACATGCTTTGTTTCCACGGCGCATGTTGGAAAACGACACTTTGCACGTGTCCATTGTTACTGTTAAATACTTAATAAAACATGTCCTATTCCATAGCGCCATACACAATGGCCTATTGCGATACACCGGGCGCATATCCACACTCCGAGCCACTATTATAAAATGTAATTATAATAAATCCATTAGTGCTCGACTCGGCATTCGAACCCGGGACCACTCGAACGGAAATCACGTTTGCAATCAACGCGACCAACGAGGCAGTCAAATGTTTAGTGCTACTTGTTTATTCTCGTCGTGTACAAGTATCGTGTACAAATTTGCTATTTCATAAGTTGACGTTTCGAGTGTAGGTGCAGCTCATTGGAGCAGATCCACAATACGGCCGCGGACCGGTCGGCCTCGCTACGACAGCGCGGGATGAAGTCAATCGCATCGAACCACTTGTTATGTATCAGACGTGGGCCTTGTGGCAGGCATATATTTGAATATGGCACCGCATCTCATCTGTTCGACGCGGGAATCGATGTATGGGATTTCTGTGTGAGTAGTGTCAGGCGGCTACATCAAAGGGAACGCAGATGTTCTATTATTGGATCCGATTGCATTTTACATTGTGCTGTGTAGTATGACAAATATATTATGATTATTGTTATCAACGTCATCGGATTTGTATACATTGGAGATCCGGTACTTCTTCAGTCTCATCACATTGACATGTTTTGAATTATTTTATTATTGTTTATTATATTATCACGCCACGCCTCTTACGGCGTAAGCAGAAAACACCGAGCATTCAATATCTCCATCTTAAAATACCTTTCTACATTCGTACATACAAGCACGCCGGTGTCGGGGACTTCTGATTCCTTCATAGGCCAGTGTTTGACCTATGTGGTCACGACGACAGTCGCAGTCACTCGAACTGCTTCTCTCTTTTCGATAGTCATTTTATTTGTTCCACATTGTTTCCTGTACTTTATATTAGAAACGTTATAATTTTAATTGCTAACTGTGTAATTAGTATTCCCCTCGATACTCTTTCAATTAATACGCTCAATGTAGCGTATTATAATACTTTGGGTATTGAAATTAATAAGTAAACATTCGCTAAAGTTCGCGTAGACGACTTGAATTCGGAATGGCGAGGCGTCTCGTGGAATTTTTATTTTCCGCGTAAAATACAGTTCAGCCTGGCGTTCGATTGAAACATGGAAGCATATTTATCTTTAAAGGAATCAGATTACGATATTTTGTATCTGTTTGTTAGTTACCTGGACGTGTAAAAGGTTGGTAGAGTTGTAAGAGTAGACAGTTGAGGAGAGAACCTTATTGTACTAATCGTACGTGGGTTGTTATTTTAGATACTTAATTAATTGTTATTTTTAGTTTTGTTCTATTTTACATTCATCACGATCATCCCGTTATTGCAGTCCTCTGCTGGGCATAGGCGTCCGCGTGAGGGCTCACCAGTCATTTTTGCTAACCAATAGATATAAATACGTGCTTGTTGTAATTAATGGCTGTAGTAAGCGTTTAGTTTTGCGTTTTCTCCAATAGTGGCTCAGAGTCTGGATTTGTGACCGGTGCATGGCAATAGGCCCACCACCTATTCCATAGTAGGACGTAAACGTAACTGGTGAAACGTGGGAGTGTACTACCCTCTGCCTACCTCTTCGTCGATTAGAGACGTGACGTTACTTTACGTGTATAAGCGTTTAACAATATGTCAACTCAGTTGCACAAATCGTGGTCACGACAGAATACATTTCCCAGCTAGTTTTTAACACTCAGCACGATTAGGTTTCGCAACGCGCGGAATGTACGTAGTTTACCTTCGATTAATTCCATCCACGGTAAATAGTATATAGAGCAAGTTCCATATCATGAAGGTACGTCATCTGTCATACAACACATCGAGCGGTAATTGCATTGAAATGTTAGAAACATTTTATGTTATGTTATTTATTGTTGAACTGTATAGATTAATACTTTATACATGTCCTTACAAGGACCTCGTACAGGTCCGAAACTAGTCGGGCCACCCCGAAAACCACACGTGAGTCCAGCCGGCTTAATTCTTAGACATGTGTAACAGTCACGAAACATTTAACAATAAAATACTTTCTAGACTTGAGACTACATTGTTTATATACTAGGTTATTTATAGACTTGAGACTAGATTATTTCAATCTGAAGCCAGTTGCTCAAGTTCAGATTGAATGTTATAATGTAGGTATCTACTTGGCTTTCATAGATTGTGATAGAGTATTTCCAAGGCCGTATTAAAGTTAAATCAATGTTACCGTTATTATTACTGCAATATCATCGTAAAAACGTTATCATCAAATCCCATTCGTAAATTTATCCACGCCGGCCGCGACGCCCGTAAAAGAATTTTATCGGCGTCTCTAACGTACCGTTGCTTACGTCACGACTTGTAAAATAATACACAGTCTAAATGACGCATAAATTTTGAAAAACGGCGTCATTAAAATGTTTTCGCGAAATATTTATGCGCTGCGTTAATGCGCTAAAACCGAAAAACGTATAGCCAGTCGTAAAACTGTTGTAATCCGGCGTCGTGTTTCACCTTGTTTGTTGGTAAGCTCACGGCTTCAAATGGTCGATACATTTATTATGCCACCAGCATGTGCGTTTTAATAGCTCCGTATGCATACACGTGTCTTGGTGTATTTTGATAATATTTGAAAGCGAAAACCACAATCAGCTGGTTACGTTCTATTTGAACGTAAAGAGATTTCCTGAAATTCCACTTTTTCAATTTTGCTACAAGTCCTGAATAAACATACTGGTATCTTAATTTCAACTAGCTGTACCCGCGACTTTGTATACGTAGAGTTCGATTTCGATAAAAAGTACCCTAATTTGATTTAAATAAAAAAAACCTGAAAACTGCATTCAAATCCGATAAACCGTTTCTGAGATTATCGTTCACAAACATATAGAGAAACAAACAAAATGAAATAACATTGTTTTGGGTTCTGTTGCCCAAATAAAGGCCCCCCATTATGAATTTTTAAATATGTTTGCCATCTACAGACAGCGATCAGTTACAGTTTTATTATATGTATAGATTTCGAGCAAAATTCAACAGGATCTACTAGAACAAAGGAATTTACTTTGTACGAGTAGGTACCTACGTGTTGGGTTACTTAGTTGTTCTTAAAAGAAAATTTGACATTCAAAACGCACATAATTTTATTGGTGTTTTTTGGAAATTTATCCGTGACAAGCATTCAAGAAGGACTAATTTGAACTGAATGTTATTAAGTAAC
Source organism: Jemadia suekentonmiller (assembly GCA_018245575.1). Taxonomy (NCBI): domain Eukaryota; kingdom Metazoa; phylum Arthropoda; class Insecta; order Lepidoptera; family Hesperiidae; genus Jemadia; species Jemadia suekentonmiller. The sequence goes on from DWDU01001441.1 coordinate 10,095, forward strand.
ATTTATCTATTCACAACATAGAGCTGTCTGTGGTAGCGATCAAATTAATCGAATTTTTTTTCGGGCTTCGAGTATTATCTCAGCTGACCTCGGCGGAGCTATTGTAACAAGAAGAAAGTAATTCCAATAAGAACAATACAACAATGGCCCGATTTCAAGTTATCACGATTCCCTCAGCGTTTCCGAAGGCGTTGGCCCCCGAGATGAAAGCATTCCGGCCGATCCGCAAACAAATGGCGGATGCAAATCAGCCCCATCCTTTCACTTTCAAATCCTCCATGCTAATATTGTCAGAAGTTGTTGGTTTGTTGTTCAATCACGGCGAGATCGCTTACCGAAATCTGGGTTACATTTTGCATTTTTATGCCCCACTCGAGCCCCGATACAATACATTACTAAGCGGAATATTAGGCGTTTCATCTGATTACTTTTGCACGTTCCGCGGAACGGCATACGTACGACGTACGCCCGATAATAATTTCCTATCCGGCGAAAAAAGCCTGCGACACATCGAAATATATTTAAGTATGATTTAACTGTGAAACTTGTCATTTTATTCCATTCGTTTTAGCCTGAAAAAATATTTAATTCTATTTCTTTAATTAAATAGATTTCTAGGGTGCATGAAGAGATCCTCTTGAAGGGATCCTCTCGGGACTATGTCTTTTTAAGTACGAACATACACTTCCCGGCGCACACTGGTCATTGCGACTAATCCTTTCACCACGATGGCTGATCATTCACGATCAACTGTCGACTCGACGAAGAAGAACAATTCCATTTCTGCATTATTAATTCGCTGTCAGCTTAATTCTGTAAATTAGAACTGTAATGGACCACGCTAAAACCTTGGAACATCTTCACACAGATTATGTTATGGTAACGCGACGGATGATAAATAACTTACATATATACAATGCAAATCATATTGTTATGTATATGAACATTTTCTATAGTTAGGCACTACAAATATTCGTGCTCGGCGTTTATTCTGGATGAGAATCGAACCCACGATTCCCGGCTCAACTGAATCACTCAGTTTCACTAACTATTTGACCCACGGGAATGTGAATGTTTGAATTATGAAAGTTTATCGTATATGATCTCAACACCTGACACATTATGTACTGCTTCTGTTCATTCCACAAACATTACCGAGACTGAAAATAAATGCGTTTCAGTGTAAACTAGCAATTTGCTAAGCGCTTTCGACAATTATTTAATGTCACTATTTGTGTCATTGTTGGTGGCGGCGCGCTACTGATTCCGGAGTCGGGATATCCGACAATATATCGTATGTAAATATTACTTCTGAGAGATATTTGGTGTAAATGCGATGGAAATATTGAAATTCAAAATTCATTCTTCCATAGCACCGCTTAGAATTTTATTAAGTAAAGATAAACCGTTTTCTGTGTCAGGGCGGGGTAAGATTCATTTCCCGACCATTCGCCATATACAGGGTGTCGTAAGGGGCGAGTAAACCCTGCGCTGGCAGATCGCGCTATGGCGCAGCCTGGCCTAGCCGCCTAGCTGTGCTCTGCGTTTCTCAAACCGCATGCCCACCGTGGGGATTGCGGACATTACCTTTTGGTGAAGGCCCGTGTCCAGCAGTGGACTGCAAAAACTGATGATGATGAAGTAAAGATAACTTTATTTTTATAGTGCTGTTATGGTTATGCTGGTTAATAACATTATGTCATCGTGTTGATTCTTTTACGAAGTTTTTTGAACGTGTAAAACACTGCGCGTTCTCTGATCACATTGTGGTGGGAAAATACACGTTTTTTTCAAAGACTCCATCCTCCCGTAAGCCGTACTTGGATGTCCGCGTCATTAACGGAATCCAGTGCCACGAAGCCTTATAAATTGGTCGTCGATTAGCCGTCTCGAGGATCTATTACAGCCCGTCGCTTGGCACGTAACGTGCGAGCTTCTTAATCCGTTACATTTTTAAGTACATTATTATTATATTCTCGCCGGCCTTTTAAGGAGTAGGCAGAGAGACTGGGTTGCTAGATATCAGTATATAAATTTACTAGCTGACACGGCAAACGCTGTTCTGCAATATAAATTATTTCTGGTGAATATTTTGGTTATTTCATAAAAAATAAACAATTGAGTGTGTGTTTCAATTTTTATAATATTTGGAAAACGAACGACGGCTAAGTTATTTGTAGGTATATTGTTCATATAATATTACTAAAATCTTTAAAGAAATATCGAAGGTGGAGGTAGGAAGAACAAATTGGGGTCATAGATACTTTTGGATGCCTAATTTAAAAAAACCCAAAAATTTATATTTTTAAATAAGGCCACCCATATCACTTAAGGGTATAAAAATAGCATAAGACCTCTGTTGAAATTTAATCTAAAATCCAATTATATTTTTTTTCCGCAAGATATTCTGAATTTACTGAATGAAACTTTTGCATGGTATCAGCAGTAGTCGGAGCAGATATTTTTACCGAAAGATGTAAACAAACATACGAACACTGTTCCCGACCTAAGACCAAATGTTGTCCTTCGTGTCATAATGTACGAATACTTTTTGTAGGTACTTCCAAAAATCAGATGTATGTTGTAATTTTTTTGTTCTGGAGATTAAAAAAAAATATCCATTACGTTTTTTTTTCAAAATTGTCAAGAGAAGTAGAATTTATTATATTTATTTGTTTATTAAATTCTTCGCTAAAGATACACCGTGTTTCTATAAAAAAGCGCCGTGTACGAATACTTTTTACACTCACTGTATGCAGCTTGAAATACGCGAATCACGTCAGCGATAAATAATTGCAACGTTAATAGTCTGAGTGGAGTCATCGAGTACCGCAAAACCTTCAGCGAAATCAAACCCGGATATCTTTTCATGTCTACGCGTACCAATTATGATTAACCGCATTCGAAATGACCTGCATATGTTGCTATTTCATTATCGACAACTGAAATTGTCATCTGAATTGTGGTTACTTGATCTGTATGATTGTGAAATGCTTACAATATAAAACAGCAATACCTATTTGCTTTTGCATGCGTGTTATAACACTATTTGCTTGCGCGGTGAATGAGAATATCAGTAGGAATCCTGTCCACAATGTTCCTATACGAGTTGAGCCAACAGAACGGTTACTCGGGATGACAGAAGCTGCGATTCCCAACCCGTATGTCCAGATTGTGGACAAAACCCCTCAGGGGAGGATGTTCAACAGTGACTTAACACAGGCTGATGATGAAGCTTTAGCCCCTGTGAGCGACCTATGTAGATGGTAAATTATTCCACAGTGTACGCTAACCTGATGTCTGTATCTGTATATTGGACTGTATGTACATAAATTCATGTATGTATATATGTAGCGTGCGTGTGCAAGCTTCGAACGTGCGTCAACACTATCAAAGCGCGATCAAAACTCGTTCCCAATGGGAATGCAAACTAGTGAGCAAACGAAATTGCAAGTTTAGAAAGATCGCTCGTTGGACAGGCTCACTCTGTTCGCGAGAACGGTATTATGAAATAGTGCGTCATACATTGAAAGTCCTTGCTATTAATATATTAGCAAACTGTTAACTTATATTGCTCAAATGTCCACTGCTGGACATAGACCTCTCCCCTTAGGGCTTATTTCCATAATTTCCACGCTGAGCATGTGGGTTGGGTATTGCAGAGCACAGCTTCTCGTACCACCCACGCTGCTGCCCTCAGGTGGCCAGGACGTTTAGCTGTGCCTAGGCACACCGCGCCTTGTTTAGTCGTCTCTTAGGACAACTTGTATCCTGGCATGGATTATAGTAATGTATTTTTACTCTGCCCGATACGGCCAATGTTTTGTTAAATTTCGTTATATACGAAGATTAAACTTCACAATAACTTTTATTGTACACGTAATTTAAATTTCTAATGTACGCTTCGACAGTCGATTATTTGAATGGGCGACGTTCATGTCACCGTTACTGGTATGTGACTAAAGTAACATATAAATGACTACTAAATTTTCTATTACCGTATTAATGATACATTCACAGGCCATGCTGTTGATGACAACGGGGCGTACGAGAATGTTTGTAACGTATGTCTTCACGCAGACGTATTAAAGTAACAGCACAACCAGCGCCCTAGTATGAATGGCGTGTAATGAATGTCTGGCTAATGGTAAATTTGTGAGTAGAGTGAATGGTCTCAATTAAAACGTATCGTTTTTATTATATTATCCCGCCAGGCCGCTTACTTGGTAGGCATAGAGCACCGAGTGTCATATCTCTATCCTTACAAATCTGCTGCACTTCTTCTACATTCATCACTCTCTTCATACATGCACACCGCTTTCGGTGATTTCTGATTCCATCAGTGTCTAGTGTCTTACCGATTTGGTTAGAGATATGAGTCTTAGCCTTTGTCGGCATCTGCAACCATCAAAATTTGTCTGTTTCGTCATTCATTCATAGATATTTCTGCGTAAATATCTTTATATATATATTTCTTCTGTACGTGTGTATGTCACCGAACTCCTCCTCAACGGCTGGACTGAGTTTTATGAAATTTTGTGTGCGTAATTACACTGATTC
>DWDU01001442.1:0-14654 GCA_018245575.1 Jemadia suekentonmiller
ACTTGCGCTCATCACACAAATATTTATTCTGGGTGGGAATCGAACCCACGACCCCCGGCGCAACAGTCAGGTTCACTTACCATTGCACCAACGGGCCAGTCAAATATACATTTTATAACAGATATTTATTATTTTTAAAATGTTAACAGACATGGGATGCTGAAATGGAATATAAACAGATTTTTTTTAATTTCTAACATATTAAGTCTACCTGTACCTATATGGCATAGCAAGGAAGGAGAACATATTATGATAATGAAAACATACAAAAATTAAATGTTAAGATGATAATGTTCACTAGCCACTCACTTAGCCGTGACGTTAATATTAAATCGGCCATCTGTGAAAAGAATTTCTTTCGGCATCCGGATGTCCATTTGAAATTTGGGCAAAACGTAATCCGCCACCAATAACTTCTTAGTGTACGTCTGACCGCGAATTTCCACCTGTTAAGGAGAACGGTGTACGTATGAAAATATTTTATAAAACATTCATATCTGTCGAGGTTATCTTGAAATACTCGAACATAAAATTTTATAGTTGTAGTGTGAGCGACTTAAGGCCAGCCTCCGTCTTGGGCTTTGCTACTAGCTCGTTTCGCAACTTACTTGGACGGTCCATTCTCCAAGGGCCGGCTCGTCGGCTAGTATTATTTCTCCGGCGAAGACGCCACGATCTAACGCCGCGGTCGCCCATTGTCTGACCGGCGACCCGTTGGTATCTAGGACGCTCACGTCCACGGGCCCCGCCAGCGGCAGCAGGTATCTGCGGAGGGTGAACGACCGCGACGTAATCGCACGTAATCTCGTGCGAACACTCCTCGTAGGAAGTAACATCGACAGCAAAATTGAAAGTGCCTTTACAGTTATGCTGCGCTCGCAATAAACGCTCCGATTGAAGTGCAGTAGACACTACCTAAGTTTGTTTATCAAAATACATCCACTCAATGGTACGAAAAATAAGTCTAATATTTCAAGTAACATAACATAGTGCCCGTGTATCCCGAAAGAGTAAATTGAAAAGTATAATAGTCGCAGGTTTCTCCTGTTATGTTATACCACGTTCTATTAAGCCGGGCACAAATCGAGACTCCGTACTGGAAAAATCAAGTTAGACAAACCCAATAACGCTTTTCTCGACACGAGGATTTAGCTCGTGTTCTCTTATTCAGCAGTCGCGCTTTCAGTCACGACCATCAAATCAGTAACGCGTACAAACATCGTCCACATAGACATGTGGGACAATTAGCTAGGCAGTTACCCGCCCCGGTGAGTCCGAGGTCAGAGCAGCGTTGCGCATCCATAAGTTTTGTTATAGCGTCATTACCGTTGAATTAATGCAACAACTCACTTGTCCAAGGCGATGACTCTGAAGCTAATTGTGTCTCCAGGTTGGAATACTCGTTTGTCGGTCTGTACAAACACACAGAAACTTCGCGGTTGGTATATCAGCGACGCCGATGACGAGAACTGTGGGCCTGACGTCGAGCGGGCCACTAGCGCATACTGCCCGGGGCCTGGATCACCGATCTGAAATTACAATAATATTCACTTCGTACCAAATTAACAACCTGTCTTAGACCTATGCTGGACATAGTTCCTGCCTAGTAAAGGAAGTTTTCCCCGAGATCCGAACGCTCCTCATTCATTGAGATATTTAGATATCATGCATGCATGAGGCATACTAAAATTTTATGAGGAAATAAGAAGCGCAATAATATGCATTTTTATTTTGGTCTCAGAATAGGATGATGTAATACCTATCATGACTCACGTTATATACTTGTTCATTGATTATATTATGTGTGAATGTTGCTCGGTAACACATATAATACAAACAGTAGTCACTGGTAGTACCTACGGAGTTATAGCTATGCCTTCAATACATCATAATATTGAAGATTAATGATATAATATTTTTTGCAATAAGGCTTGTATTATTGTATGTGCCTGACATGTGCTACGGTTAGGGAAGCTATGGCCGGGATCGTAGGTTAACACCAGGATCAAATATATGATGATTACAATATATTTTCTGTGTCTGGGTGTAAAAGAACTATATAACGTAACATCAGGCCTGTAATCTCCGAAAAGGTAAGCAGAGAGGTGTAGTACAGTGCCATGTTTCATATTGTATACATGTTGTTAAGTATATATGTAGTGTTTTATCCGTTTGGTCAACATAACACTGACTCGCCTTGTGATCTGAAGTCCGTGAGCGGAGATGTACCTAAGTTTTTATTGTTATTCTATTGTGTTGCAACGATAGAACAAAGAATACTTAACTTAAGATAGGTGAGCTGTGTAAGTCGCCATTTTTCACACAGAAAGAGATGCTATGTACAAAAATTCTAGTAGTTATTGTAATTTTTCCCAGGCCTGTGCTTTTTTCAGTTACACCTTACATATGACATAATATTTGCACTCAATAATAACTAATAATTGCTGGAGGTAATTTTGCGTTTACCTCAAGTCCGATAAGTGAAGAAGTTCCAGCTTGGATCTGCACTTCACGTCCTTGCGAGTACTGCTCCCCATTTGACTTCTTCCCTTCAACTGCGACGTATAGATTGTGGGCTCGGGCGCCGCCGGCTATCGACACGCGATAGGATCCGAATGGTCTGAGCACTCGCGGACCCACTACTGATATGCTGGAAAAAGTTTAAAACATTTCATGCAGGTGCCGACAGAGGCCCCGACTTGCATATTACTTAGGGCAGATACTGGGTGATAAGGAAGTCGGAAGTCACCGACACCCGCGTGCGTACACGAACAGATGGTGACTGTAGAAGAAGCACATCAGATCTATTAGTATATAAATATTTGGCACTCGATTCTTTATATTTACCCAGTAAGGGACCGGTTTCATAATAATAAAAATTGATATTTTATAATAAATTAGATAAGCCTCAAGCAACAGCCTCACAAAGTGGTTTTGTTAATGATCTTATATTTATAGGCATTTATGAAGGTATCTGCACAACACAAGAACTATTCAAACATTACTTAACTATGGAATAATAGTCTATATTATTATGCACGTAAGGAAGGCAACTGTGAAGCAAAACAAGTTTACATTGACAGACGATGTTTCAAGTATCATTCAACATGTAGGCAGTGAAAATGAAGTGTACAAGACTGTTCGTGAGAAGTGTATTGCTTTTAGTCACGACGACAGCGGCTTCGAGTTACGTGGGCGATTGTATCAAGATAGCCTAGTGCATATCATATGCCCCCGTCGTTCATATGAGATCTTGTTGCGTGAAACAGTAAATAGTTCCAATACATATTTCATGGACTATAGTTCTCTGACAGGTACTATAATGAGTATTGTGTTTATATTATTTTCATGTCTATCAATACGATTAACATTTTTGAACAAAACAGTGAACAATTGCAGGATTTTTTTAAGATTATTGCGTTAAATTTTTATAGTAATTATATACCTATTTATATACTTCGTGGCTTATATTCGTGTTTTAACGCATGATCACCGATTATGTGATACAATTGTAAGACATTAAATAACAATATACTGTCCATAGTTATCGTTGATAATCATAATTGGTACATAAAATGTGTATGTTATATCAAGGCATATATTACATTTTCTGTAGTAATGCATACGTAGCTACAATATACGAGTATGATCTTACTCGTAAACTACATATGGTAAAAGATATTTCAAGACAAATCGCGATATAGCAAGACATTTTTGCACAAGTAATTATCGCAAAGATATATATATGTATGTATATTACAGCATAGCTCCCGCCTGTGGTGATTTGCTATAATATAATATTTTAGCTCATTATATTAATATATTATAGCTCCAACTGTGATGACCTTAAAGAGATGGATCAAAGGATGTGAAGATGTGGTTAAAAGGAAAATGTTGGCAAAATGACAAACTGTTTTCCTGTTAGAGCCTCGATAATGTTACCGACAAAACGAGTCATTGTGCATTTTCATGGAAGCAACTTACCATTGTACGACACCAGAGGCCGTCAGTATCGCAAGAACATAAAATGTGATCTTTCCCATGGTGAATCTGTAATAAAAGAAACTCGAAATGTACGAACGTAATTGTAAATTTAGTTACATATATTCTTATTGTGTACATGCATTTGATGTTATAACCGTGATAAAACTTTATTAACATTTTTGATATATATTCATTTGTCATTACAAACACGTTTAATAAGAACTGCGTCGGTGTGTATCCCCATTTTGCACTGAATATCAATAAAAATCTACATGTTCTACACTCCTCTGCCTACCGCTTCGGGGATTACAGGTGTGATGTTACGTTTTGTTACGTTTAAATGTAAAAAAATGTATACGAAACATGTAGCGTAGGACGCTCTCCAGGCTATATGCATAGTGGCTGGTAGTAATTGAGGAATTACACCGAAAGTCAATAGTTAATTATGCTCGGGGGCGTTCCCGGCGTGGCTTTTTCCCAACAGTGGACTAAAACCGGCCGATGATAATTAATCCATAAATTAAAAATAAATATTTCAAAACACTTTTCTACTTACAATGACATTAAATTTATTTTTGTTATTTTGAAATAATAAAAAAAAAAACAAAGACGATAGCGAGCGTACCTTTCTCACGCTGTAGAAAGAAAATGTGTTTGACGTTGGATCTCATTACCATAACTTATTATACCTACTGTTTCTCGTTTATAATATTTTGTGTTAATGAAATAAATCATTAATAAAATATTAATTCATATATTTTTTTTAAGATACCTACACGCAAGGACTAAAATTTAAATAAAAATTAAAGCTGACCTATTAAACAACATGTTATTCTGTTTTTATTTAAACTATTAATGCACGCACTTTTTGTTTTCCCGATATTTTCAAAAATCTATATCGCTTCTAAAAAAATTATATTTTGGTTCCAGTTTGTTCATAAAAGTACGAAATAGAAATGCTGAGCTAAGTTTTTATTAATATATAGTTGTTTTCAATAAATTTACGACAAAAAAGAGGTTGCGCGCAAAATCAAAATTTTATCCCTAGAAATATTTTATCCCTAGAATTCTTGATGATTAGTATTAATTGGTAATTAGAATGAATATTAAAAATGCGTAGACGAAGGTAAAACATACATAAAAATCTAAAATCACGCCTATAACCCCCGAAGACGTAGACAGAGGAATGTATTACATTACCACGATTCACCAGTTACCTATATTTACGTCACACTATGGAACAGGTGGTGAGCCTATTGCCATGCATCGGGGACAATCCCAGATTCAGAGCAGTTTCTAATTTCGGATTCGGATTTCGTTTAAGTTCGGATTTTCTAATTTACATTTTCTAGTAATGACCAGGAAATCCTAATCAGAAAAATCTAGGCGTGCCCGACCGGAAATTTGAACCCAGGACCCCCCGATTGGCATTCGCGCATGCAACCAACACGACCAACGAGGCAGTCGGGGTATACATTATACGAAACATACATAATAATATACTCGTATATGTACGATATATATCAGTGTCTGCGTACAAGGAATATAAAAAAATTAAAACGTAGGCAACAGTGTTTTCGTAACAACTTCCTTTTGTAAGGCATTGAGTTGCTCCTCCGCCAAACCGGTATTTATAACGAAACTTTGCTTTAAATATTCTTTAATATGAATAGTGTAGCATTCGAGTTTCCTCTCACCATCCATTCCATAATGGGACGTAAACATAACTGGTGAGACGTAGGAGTGTATTAGTCTCCTCTGCCTATCTCTTCGGAGACTAATCTCCGACGAGATAGAGAGAGGCCTGATGTTACGTTTAAAATCGATGCAAACCGAACTAAAAACGTGCCAAAAATATCTTGGCAATTCCAGGATCCCACTCTTTCCAAAAGTATGGAATTTATTCCAGCAACGTTTCATTGCATGCAAATAAAGACGACCATGAGAAAAACATGTCTTTTTTAGGGTTTTAAAATTCATGTTCTTATTGAGACAATTTTTATGGATAGCACGGCCATCACGACCTGTTAATGAATGTCACTTGAATATTATTTAGAAAACCACATCAATGCTCTTTTATTATTAAAGAGTGAATATTAAAGAGTTGAAAGGAATTCAGTCAATATTATTATTTACTAAAATGTTGCATCACGCCTGGAATCCCGGAGAGGTAAGCAGAGGAGTGTCATACACTCCCACGTCATAAAGATCCCACTATGGAATAGGGGGTAAGTCATGTACATGTGGATATGTATCCAGACTCCGAACTATTTAGAAATTGTAAGTTAGAAAATCCGATAATACTCGATCCGGGAATCAATGCTGTGACCTCGCGATCAGGAGTTGTACTTGCAACTACCCAGTCTACGAGGCAGTCAATAATTAACTATTTTCGAACTATTTTTATTCCGTACCATCTTATCTCTTCCCGTACTGGGAGATAACAAAGGGGTTGATAATAATGTCCGTACTTCAATAAACACTTGTGAAGTTTCGTCACATCTCATTTATGAAATACTAACATTTTGAATCGATCCATTTGCACGCATGTGGCCTTAACTATAAAATTTAGAAGTGCTACAAACTTGAATATCCAGTTTCTTATGAATACCATAATATTAGAATATTTAATAATAAATGACTTGTCGAATGAGTTAATTGGAACAGAAATAAACTGAGACTAGACATATATTCACGGACTAAAAGTGCAAATAATCATATATCGATAACAATTAACGTGAGTCCATGTAAATCAACAACCAATGACAATACATTTTAAATAGACAACAATAATCACAGAAATTGGAAAAATCTTATAAATGATAAATGTCGTAGGTATTCAAGAATTTTTTTATTATTTACTTAACTGTGCTCAGGGTTTTTGTGTCATAGCACTTGTCTGAGTCACTGAGTAAACATTATATATATTTGCGTTGGCGGAGCAGCCTTTTCGCCCTATTTGGTATGGAAAACTTATGTAAGGTCGCCCATTCATGTACAATATGTACATAATACGATATTTATTCTAAATTTGTATGTATGTTCACTATAGCCAAGTCACCATATTTTTTAACATGATATATTCATTCATAACGCGAGGTATATTTAACACTTACTATATGATTGCTCAACGAGTGGGTAGAATATGTGTGGGTTACACGTTTTAACATTTAAGTTTGCAGATTATTAAAAAAAAGATGTAGGTATTAAATCTATTTTGTACCCAAAAAATAGATTTAAAAGAAAATATTTTGCACACTATTTCCTTATTTATATAACATATTTAGTACATTATTTTAATGTGTGGTTACGTTCAAATCCCACATAACGTACTAACTTTCACTGAACCCACAAAACCTTATGTAGCTTTGGAAGCAAATTACGTTGAGATTTAACGAAACTTACTCTCACATGTAGGTGACAGATGTAATTTGAAGTCGAAACGAAATTTGCATATACATAAAACGAACGAATATCTGTACTTAAATATTTCTTTATTATGCACATACTACATCCTACTCATGTATATATTACTGCGCTGTCTTCAATGTTTATAACATTTGAGAATTGAGCAAAATCACAAGGTACTTACATGACACGTTCCCAGTGCAAAACAACCCGATTAATGTACTTTAACGTCACTTTTTGGCACTTATCCAACTAATAATACGTAACTTAACACTATATCACAGATCGTTTCTGTCGAATGCACATAGTTTTGTGCAAGAGCGTGTGGCGCGCGGGGCCGGCGCGAGGTGCGAGTGGCGCTGCGCGGCGCTCGGGACTGGCGCGCGCGCAGGTGAGGCGCGGCGCTCGGGAGCCTTGCGAAAATCCACGGCCAGTAATGGTGCCTTAGCACGCTGGTGAAAATGCTACACAATAGCTTTTACATTACGACGCAGATGAAAGTTCGCTTGATCTCTACATTCATCATCAATTGTTGCCGCTACGAACACAGCGAACGCGTATACTTAGTGTGCCGAAGAAGTAACTTGAACAATATTTTCTTAATATTGTTCTGTAGTAATGATAATACGTATAATTTACTAGAGTAGACCTTATTTTGCTATTATAAGGTCACCTCGATACTAATACTTTGTAATCTTGAATGAAAAGTAACCGATAACTAACTATTAATCAACCTGGAGCTAGGGAATGCATTCTTAAAGTTACGGTTAATACAATACTAATAATACGGTTAATACTTCGATTGCTTATCATATTTCCTTTATATTCTTGCCTTGATATAGAAAACAAACTTATTATTCCAGGAAAAAAAATTTTTTCTCTTTGTACAAAAAGTAATAATGCTTGGAGTAAAATTGAATAACTCATCTGATATTAAAACGGAATTCAATTTGTGTGTAAACGATTTTTATCGGTAGGTACGGGCATTCGTTCAGGATTTTCTCCTATAATTATATGAAGTGGAATCAACTTTATATTTTTGCGTAGTATTTTTTTTCACTGCCGTTAACTAATGTAGTGGTTGCTAGTTACAAATGTTTACAGATGAATAACAGGTGCCGGGTTCCATTCGACTGTCGGGATTATTGTTTTTTTAACTAGAAATTCTCAGTTACAGCTCCATGTTTAGTGTTTCTGGTTTGTGACAATAGGCTGACCGTCCTATTCCACTGTGAAACGTACAACACAATTGAATCGTGCGAGTATACAGCATTCCTTTACCTACCCGTCCGCGGAAGTACAGCCGTGATGTATTTTATTGCCAATTTTCAATTGACTCAGCTCACAGGCTTGATACGGTGACCTTTACAAGGTGCGAGGCGCGACGCGCTGTCGCGATTTGGTAAACCTGTTCTCGACATAAGCGGCGCGGCCCACGTACAGCTACAAGTTCTTCGTGTTATGACATATATCCACATGTTTTATGTGTTATGAAACAGAATTCTTAGATAATGAACGCTTTTATGCTTGATTCCGTAGTGGATTAAACTTTTAGTGTAGCCAAGCCGCTTGTGTTGGATTTATCGGTGCAATTAGTAATGAATTCAGTAGGACGGATAACGTAAGAAGTATAACCAAAGGTGTGAATGTCACTGGGTCATAACATAAAATAATAAGTAAATTAATGGATGAAATTTTATTTTCAGACCATTTATTGCAAAAATATTTTTGGTTCTGTATAAAACGTAAATGACACAAAGAAGTTTAAAGGTCTTCCAGGAATGAACCGATGGGGCAGATACTGGCAGAACATTTGGTATCAGAGAGCGACGGAAGCGGTGGTTCCGCGGCGCCGGCGTCCGCGGAGTGGAGCCGGGCGGCCAGCGAGGCGCTGCCGGCCAGCGCCGCGGCCAGCGCGCGCCCGAGCCGCGCCGCGCCCGCGCGCTCCGCCTCCAGCGCGCCGCGGACCTGCTCCAACGATTCTTCGTCCAGCTTCTTTACGTCTTTGCCGTTACATTTCATATCGCTTGACTCCGACAACTGATACTGTAGCTCGCTTATAACCGATCCAAGACGCGATATTTCCACTGAAATTTTATAAATATATAGGTAATTACATTACAAATTCGTGGAACGACTTGAACGTTATTTCATGTTATTTAATTATTAGGAGGGCGCTAATAATACATATCACAGGTTATACTAGTGTATCTGTAACTATTGGAATGTGTTGTGTTAGTAAATAAATATATGTAGACTTGTTTTCTTTGTAGAAATGTATCAATCATATGAATCCACGTCACCGCGCGCGGCGCGCAGCTCGGCGGCGGCGCGCGCGCGGTGAGCCGCAGCGGCGCGCCGCGCGCGCTCGTGTGCGGCGGCGGCGAGCCGCGCGCGCTCGCGCACCTCGGACCCTGCGCTTGCGCATTTCTCTACTCGTCTTAGCTCATTTTCAAGCCGAGTACATTCACTGCGAATCATTGGCTAGTTGTACATATGATACGAGCAATTTGAAGTTCAAATGTTTACTGTTACACCAATAATTATAACATTCCGGGACATTTTGACACACAAACATCTAATACCAAAGAAGATTCGAAGAGAGTCTGTTGAGTGGAGATTACGATTTTAAACGTCTAGAGGTGTTAAACGTTTGACAAGATACATATATACTAATATGCATTTATATAGATTTATCTTTCTGATGACTACTGACAACGAATATAAAATGTCATTTAATTAACCTCATGATACATACTTGTCCGCATATTTAGTAGCGGAATTTATTCGGTGCAGTAGTTCGATGTACTGATCCTTTAAAGAACTATGCGCCAACTGAATCGGTTTTAGGTGTCGAACGTCTTTTTCTAATACTGCAACTTGATTCACTAATTCCGTACATTTGGATTCTATAAGCTCTTGTTGCCGCTCCTTAAGAGCAAAGATAATAAAAATAATCAACAGTTACAACAAGTATTCAGACATATTTTTTGATTTTTACGCACCAGTCTCCTTTCAGGGTGAAAAGACTACCTACACAGTCATAACGCTCGTCAAGTATTATTGGGAATTGTAAGACGGACGGATCTTAAAATGTTTTCCTAAACAGTTAAACCAAGCAAAATTTAATCTCAAAACTGTAACTGTACCTACATACATCTGTAAAATCAACGGTGCAATCAAGATTTGAACTTCAGAAACTTCTTTTGAGAAGCTATTATATACATACATCACTAAGCTGTAACTAAGTACTCATTATCAGTCGTCATTATTATATTTCCGTTGTCAATATTGGATGAATATACGATTTTATTTTAAACCCAACCACCTACAGATAAAAAAACTATTGTTCCCACCGATAATTTCAGCTTCATTTGAAGAGTAACATTCTCATCCTGTACACATGCGAGGACGTGCGCGGAGCGCGCGGCGGCCGCGCTGGCCGCAGCGGCGCTCGAGCGTGCGTCTGCGGCGGCGCGCTCGGCTGCCTCCTTAGCCGCTTCAGCTGCCTCGGCACGCGTTGATTCGACTTGTATAACTTCTTGTAGATGAGTTTCTGAACTCTATGGCATAAATAGAGAGTTCTATTTAGTTTTATACCTATAGTATTCATTCAAATACGCATCTTGGAATATTGTAAAGAAGATAGCAAAAGAAATTAAACGGATTTTTTAGAAAATTATTATCAATTCTTTGTCTAATTCTCTAAATCTAATTTTTCGTTTACATTATATCAAGCGTGCAGTATTAAGTATGCATTCGGAAATCAATCGTACCGCGCGTACTCATAACAAAAATATACATAATTTAGCGGACATGTACCAGTACATATAATTTTATACCTAAAAATAAACGCTTTTCATTTAAACGATATATTTTCTTTAACTATCTTATGGTGTCAGTAATAGCTCGAATATAAAAGTCACATTTAATATTCGTAATGATTACATTGGTATAGATAGTACTTATATTTGTTATAATATGTGTTACTTTTTTTGTACATTTTTACTTACTCTTAGCGACTGAAATTCACTAATAAGTTCCATAAATTGCTTTTCAAATGATTCAAATTCCGAATTTGCTACCATTTCTGTAGATAAATAGTTGTAATTTATATAAGTAACCTGAACAAAAACTGAGTAAAACTTTAACAAATGTTTCGTTTGTTTCTATATAGCATTTCACTTAGAAAATGGCGGGAAAAGTTTATACTGTTATAGTTTTTTTTTTAATTTTGCTTATTATTACGTCCATTTATTTCTTATAAGTCCAGCAATCAACAAGAGCCACAAATAAAAATAGCATTGAAAATAACCTTATCAAATTCGCAACATTTTCAAAGAAAACGTGGCTTACTGATCCTTGCAAACATAATTTGCAGACCGATAACGAGATCAATTTAGTCAGTTTAAATAATTGAAATATGTCAATTTTCATACTGCCACTGGGAGTAGGCTGCGAGGGGAATATTAAAGCAGGGGGAGTGTTGTTTTTCCATAGAACAACCTCCTTACTATATAAAGAGCGGACACCGTCTTATCAGGGCATTCTTGGAGAACACTGGTAAGTTGCTATTGGTTTGACTTTTTTAAACTTACTGTTAATTTTCGTTTGACATACATAGATAAATTATAAAATAACACGAACTTCGTTATATTTTTAGTTTTTTAATATTTATAAATTTATGTTTACAAAGAATTCCTTTTAAATTGCATTTAATTTGAAAAAAGTTACAAAATTTGCTGAGACGGTGTACGCCAGTTAACCGATACTAATGGTACCTCACAATAACAAATCAAGAAGCATAATATTACTTCATCCTGTCCGTCCCTCACATATTTAATTATGTATTATACTCACATTTTTAATAATATGTTTGTCACTAGGCCCTTTAATATGTGAAGTATTCATTTGAGTTAGAGATTGAACGGTAATACAGCGGAAGAAAAAGCTCCTTACATATTGATGACGAACACAAGACTGTTCGAAAAATGAGCATTTATTTCAAAGATTACTTCTACTATTCGGTAAAGAATTATTTTTTTTTGTTTCCGGTCTGACCATTTTAATAAGTCACCTTTGCTAACGTTCGTTTTTGAAATAGTCCCATGAGCAACGGCTTTTTTGACACAGTTTAAGTTTCTAAACTTTTGTATCAAGATATTATTATGTGGACTTTTCAGATAAAACCAATGAATCTTAGTTTACTTTTTAAGTCTCAAAGCAACCAAAAAAAATTATCTTGCGTTACATCAAACACGCTAAAGAAAAGAATAATTTTTATATCTGTGCAACTTAAACAGATACAAAATTGTTATGCTAAGCTGACTTCAACTAAAACTCAAAATAATTTTGTATTTAAATCTGAATTATACTTTACAGATTAACACTATGCGCACGGTAACGCTCGTGGCCCTGGCGCTAACGCTAGCGTTGGTTATAACGACGCGCTGTTGCAATGGGGCTAGCGTCCGCAACCGGCCGGTCCTGGAGGACGAGGAGGAGTTCCGCCCCCGCCGCCTGTACCGGGACTACGCCCTGATAAGGAACAGAGCGGCCCGAGCCGATGACGCTTTCGACGACTACGGACATCTTAGATTTGGCCGCTCGGAAGACTGACACTTCCGCGGTCACCCCACGACGCACCGACCCAACAGATATAGAATTTGTGCCATGTTGTAATTAAAAAATGTAACTCTGTTGTCTATGACTAATAATGAAATGTCGCAGGCTGAGGCGATATTTTTCATTGTTGTCATCAAAATGAACGCAGTAGAAATTAGATTGTTATGTTCTTAAATATAAATCTGTCTCAGTACCAGAGTTATTTTTTTCCTGCCACTCAATTTTAATCAGGAATTCTGAGGTGAAAAAATAATACACCGTTTCCCATAATATTTATTTATTCATACCCAATAAATACATTTTACAACAGTTATTTTTTATTATTATAATTGTTAAATTAATATCTTCAACTGGTTACATATGGTCGTATTTATTTTAACGTGTACAGTTGTAAAGTTAATTTGTGTACTCGAAAGTACATATACAATATATCTATAACATACAGATCATTAAGGCATTATCTGGCTTTGAACCTCCCTACAGCATTAAGAATAGCTTTTCTGCTAAAAATAAAAATATAATTCATTATAACATTCAATGTTTTATCATAATTACAATAGCTATTGAAGAGATAATTTGTATAAAAGTAACACTTTTAACACTGGCATTATATTTGTTTTGCATATGAAACTTGTACTTGTTTTCGTTTCGTTGTTTCACAGACACAAAATGATTGCGATTGAACAATAATATATAACAGTGCATTAATAAGCGGTAATTTTTATATTACCTACCTACCATTCTATCTCTATATCATTAGTAGTTTTTTAATGGTAAAACTATTCACTGGAAATGTAGTTTTTTTTTTTCTAAATTAGGCACGCACGATGTCACTACGCTACATTAAATTAAATGAGACTAGTTAGTTTCTTTCTAAACTAAAGTATTAATAGCGCATTATCATGTTTGTAAGTATTATAAACGTTAAACTTAAATATTACATAATATATTGTACTTGGTGAATATGAAGCGTATTCAATCTTTGAATATTCAAAAATGTTATAACAATTTATAAATGTATAAAATTAATATATTATTTAGTCCGTAATAACGCAAGTCCAATTGACGTCGAAACATTTCATAGAACGTAGTGGAATACATTGAAATTAATATTAAATGAGACACAATTTCACATACATAGACATACACAATTATATGTGGCACTGAATTAAATGAACATTACGAAATAATTATATATTATCCGTCGTATGTGTTAAACACTGAACGTAATAGTGAGTATTTAAATTAAATAGAAATCTAATGTGATATAAATAATTTCTTCATATGATGTCTCTCTTTTGGGAGTTGCCGAGAAGAGCCTGTAACAAGAGCACAATCACTGTAGAAAGATCTTTTGACATTACGATAACTTATTTAGCATTATTTTATACGACCAATAAAGGGAGGAAATTAATGATGTGTTTACACACAGCCTGCTGCAGAACTGCACACTAATTTACAATTGTAGTTGGTACGTAGTTTCTTTTCGACACAGGTGAAACATGACAGATGTCACCTGTCATGTCAAACATGACAGATGTCACCTGTCATGTTTGACATGACAGGTGACATCTGTCAACCGACAAGAGAGAGGTGGCCGTGCGCTGCGTGTGGGCGGGGGGCGGCGCACGGGGCGG
>DWDU01001443.1:0-14652 GCA_018245575.1 Jemadia suekentonmiller
CGGGCCCCTTACGGGGTAGGCAGACAGCACCGAGTGCTATTATTCCTACATATTGTATATTCAAATATTTAGCGTTCAATAATGTTAATACTCAAATATGACCTTTTATTATACGTTATTTTAATTCAAGTTTTAACTGACCGCTGAATGTAAGCAGAGAACATCTAGAAACACGTCATGTAGGTATATAATAATATTAATATAAGCACTTGGTGACTAGTGTAAAATGAGACTTGTTAAATAAGATACCTTAGCAACATAAGGCAAGTCTAGCAGACCTGCACGCTACTCTCTCAATAAGATAAAAATAATTACATAAAAGGTAATTCTGTTATCTGTGAAACAATAAATAACCAATAGTACATAATAATAACTGCTATCTCTTCGCCCTTGCGTCATTGGTGGCAGCTAGATTCCTCGTGTCATAGGAGACGATGCATTGCGTGAAATATGACGTTGTGATAACGAAAAATGTAGGTCAGTTGTAGAAATAACATGCAGCCGCATTGCAACGAGCGCAGCGCGTTACAAGCTCAATAAATCAACGGTTTCATTATCTCAGTTAAACGGTTAGGATTTTGATGTTAGCTGTCATTCGGGAATTTAATATGTTCAGATGAATAAGTTTCGTGCATAATAACATTCAGACACAATCTGAATATATTCTTAGGTACTGATGTAAATAAATGCGAAAATAGCTGTATTCGTCTACATTTACATACATATACATATATATTCACGCTAAGTCCCGCTAGGGGTAAGCAGATGGCACCGGGTGCCAATTATCTCAATCTTTACATATCACTCTCTTCATATATGCACGCCGGTTTCGGTGACTTCTGATTCCCTCATCAGAAAGTATATGTATGGGCCGTTTGATCAAAATTAATGAGTCTTGGCCTCCGTCGACACCTGCGTCCATTGGCTTAGATTTAAGGTTTGACGTAAAACCTTAACGAACTTAAGTTTACGTTAAATGGAAGTCCGTTACGAAGTTCAAAAACGTAGATGATAATAACGATAATTACGACGTCCTGAAGTTACGTTAAATGGAAGTCCGTTACGAAGTTCAAAAGATAGATGATAATAACGATAATTACGACGTCCTGAAGTTACGTTAAATGGAAGTCCAAGTGTAAGATCGACAATCAGATGGTACATAAAAGTGAACGTTTACGTTGGACATGAGTTTACGATAAGAATGAGAAGTCAATGTAAACAGATCGTGCTTAACCATATGTGGCCTATGGAGAAGGGTTAAACTCTTCCATAACTTAAACAAGAGCCAACTTTGGAACGATGAAGTGTTGTTGACTATGATCTTATTAATTAATATCAACACCAAAACAAAAAAGTAGTTATTAATTAAGGTATAATTATAACAATAAACAATATTTCTAGAAGGTCGTCTCGCTGCAGCAATGGGTTATCAAAGCTTGTTAAGGATGACGTGTTTAAGTGTTGAAAAAGTTACATTAGACATTGTACATTTCACTGTTTGCTTGTTATGATAATTTAGAAATATTAATTTGTGAAACACGTGTACGTATTCAGATGAAAAAATGCGAGGACTGTTGCGATGTGGGCGAGTTATGTGTTAGTTCATTGGTCGAACATTAAGGCTTTCGTTACATTACTTATTGCCTTACGAACGGATTGTCGAGGATCAATATAAATGTATCGATGACATCGATTTTAGTACCACATGCCTGATTTTATGCTATTACTATACCTACATACTTTTTGCACCTGTTTACATTAATTCCTTTATTAAAAATCCGTCTATAATCTAGCTGTTCGTTTTTGGGATTCTATTACGCTGAATATTTCGCGAGGTCTCAGTTTTTAGAATTGTAAAATATTACTATAAGTCATTATATAGATAAACATAATCAGACGATATTTTCTAGGTCTGCAGTCTAATTTTAAGTTTATTTTTATAGTGAACTTTGTATATAGATGTACCTACTTAAAGAGTATGCGTATTGGAGTGAAGTATGCGCCTATCACATGTTCTATCGATCTGTTTGGAAGATAGTAACATTAGACATCAAGTAGGCCCTTGCAACTCATATTTTAAGGTATTACACAAGTACAAATAAATGAATAAAAAAAGATGTTCCATACTAAGTATTCCTTTTTCTGATTTCAAGATTGTATTTTATTCTGCGGTAGGTTGCTTCGAAGAAATCATTTCCAAAGCGATGAGGCCGCCTTTCGTGTACCCAATATTTGTATATTTTCATTTATGTTTATGACATTACAACTAAATAATGCAGGCAATAGATTTACAGTCAAGTTCTAATGATACAAATGTGTTAACTGACCTCTACAAGCGATGTATTCGTACTTCAGAACAGTTGATACACTTCCTGTTTTAGAAATAATGTCGACCACAGCCTTCATGCCAGCACTGGTAGAACATGTATACCGTTCGCCCTCGGCGGTACCACTGCTACATTTACTTTTACCGTTATTATTAAAATTATTTACGTTTTAGTCTGAAGACTATAGTTGGCGATTTATACTTCTCATTTACAGTTCACAAGAGTCATAGGAACCTCAGAATTACATCTATATTAATTAAAATGAAACACCCTTTCAACAACTCTCTAGTGTTATTCGTATACTCATAAATTACGTAGCAACTCATCAATTACACATCGACAGCTATTTAACTTATCTTTTTGAACAATATCATTAACGTTTGGTTTTGGTTATCTTAAATCACTTGAATGATTAGCCTCTAAGACTCCATCTCTTTTCCACCATCAAAACCCGTGCAACATCTCCTACATTCTTCCAAAACAGTTTGTTTTTTCCCGCCGTCTGACAAAAAGAGTGGAGTTGGGTCAAGGTCAAATCAGATACTCTTTAGCGAAATTTCTTTTGAAATCCTAAATAATTAATAGTAAGTAAATACATTTCGCAAGATTCCAACAGTTCTGTTTGAACTGGTTTCCTAATATGAAATTCTGTATAAAACGAACAACTAGTAAACTTTACGTTTTTGCTAAGTGGGATCGGCAGTCTACAGCTCTAGAAAAAGGTGAAAATACTATCTAGTCGTTATTATAAAAATTCCTCTTTTATGGCTTGGGGCAATATATCGGTGACTGAAGTAATAAATGAAAATTAAACGTAAAAAAACCCTTAATGAAAGTACTAAAGCAATAAATGTAATTTGTTTTTATCGTGAAACGTCGTTCGTTTGTGAAAGTAGCACTTGACTTTAAAAAGCTTGTTATAATATATAATAAACAATGACATCGTTTTATTACAATAGGGATGACGACAGTAAGCGAAAGTCACTAAAGTTATGCATCTGTTTAATGATACATAAATAATGGATTGCAAGCACGTATTTATATTATTATGAGTGAGATTATTTATTATTTTGATAAAATAAAACTACAAAATACGACAATCCGCCATGTTTTGTTGAACGCCAATCAGAGGAAAGACGTCACGTTCGTGTAGATCACAATGACAGCTCTTGTTAGTTTCATACATTTTGTCATTGAACTAGTCCAACGTGAAGTCAAAACGACGCCATGACAATTTGTAGCGTTTTGGCGGAAATAAATAAAATTTGAAAGTAAAATGTTTTTTCTTAATATTAACTCCTCATTTTAATCCGAAATATGATGTGCAGTGTATATAATATTTATTTCTAAACATAAAAAACAGTTATTCAAAATTTGTCATCATGCCCATTCTCTAAATAACTTGTAACATAATCCAGAATCAGGAAATGGTACGAAAAGCAATGACCTTTGATCAAAATATTATAGATAAGGTCATGAGAGTGAACCTTGAGTTGCCTATATTCGACATATTAAACCTTATAATCTCTGATCAAAACATTAATTATAGAATAGACGTCCTTGTATTGTTTGTGTTTGCCAGCGATTCATCTTTCCGATATGAAGCAATTTATTTGCATTATGATAAATTCGATGTGTTTGACGTTTACGATTGGCGCCAAACTTGGCACAGATACAGTAAGATAACGACAAGAAATTGATATTTATGTGTTTGCGTGTTTGACTTGCAGACTTATTTGAACAAGACATTTCTTGAAATAATTGCATTAATATGAATCCTTAACGTTTCTTTAAAGATATAGGCTGTGAGAGTAGATCAGGTTTTGATCGCGCTTAGAATTTAACTTAACATTACCTACCATAAAATGTATTTTTACATTTCGAATTTTTATAGCACACGGATGCCTGAGTATCGTCACAAAACAATTGACATGTAAAAATAGACTGTAATTCAAATTCGATTATAAATACGAGAAAAATCAGCTGTACTCTCCGAGCCGAACAATTCAAAAAGTCCTAAGATATATTTTAACAAAACATATATATACATATCTTGTTTCAGTACTTAGAGCCGTACACGTGTAGTTATTGTTATAAGTTTTTACAAACAGATAAAGGTGACTCTTGATAGTGTAACAATACCACTTTGAGATCCTTGAATGAGCTGAATACAGATAACAGACAATGGAGTTAAAGGTGATCTAAACTGAATTATGTCTACCATGTAACTAAGGATAACACCAGACGATACAAATTATACATATAATGTGATTGTATAAAATGTGTAGAGTTTGAGTGCAAATATTGTTTAACATGGTTATTATATAAATCGATGTATGTATGTATACACAGCTATATATGAAATTAGTAAAGTCAGTATGTTACGTAATTTATGTTAAATATAGGCAATCCTGACAGATGCTGTTAAATACTCAAATTATGATATTGGAACTTAGTAAATTTTTTTTATAGAATCACTGTTATATCTCTTACGGGGTTGGCAGTTGGACTAATATTTTTATATTGATCACTCTCGTACACGAACTTTGGTTTCTGATACTCATTTCCGTACAGAAAACCTTTATTACAGAGTTTGAAAATTCAACATTTGTAATCAAAGGAAAATGTATGTAAGAACAAATAAACGAAACATAATATAATGATGACAAATATATTGAACCTCACGAGTATGCCTATTTCGTTGGCCTATAAATATAATTCATAGTTATGTGTGTCGAGGCCGGTATCAGTACGCGGTAGATATGTGGGTTAAGTTCGTGAATACGATAGATAATAGTGTGTTATCGAGAAAATCAAGTTGGTTGTTTAAGAAGCGCGGTTATTTGTGTAGCACTGTGTGACTTTGTTGTGCGTTATTGAACATTAGTATCTACTTACTGTGAAATAATTATTTATATGTCGATAGGTACGCTCTTATCAGTAACGGCCCTGAGGACTGTACCAACGTTCTTGTGGACTTTTCTGAACGTCACACGCCTGATTAATAAAGTTTTCTAAAATGTTTACGTTAGTTGTGTCCGCGTTGGTTGCGTATTGTTTCGACTAATGTATATTTTTCTAAGAACATTCTTAAATAATTTTTTGTCATTTTCAGTTTGTATATTATTCGTTATCGAGACAATTTTAGGCTATAATATTAATAAGTTTACTCATTCGATCCCATTCGATTTTTAATACGAATGTAAAAAGCGGTCTTTTTTAAAATATGAGATATAGTTTCTAAGCAGTCATATAAATTATTTCTCTGTTTAGCTTTTAGTGTACCTATATGAATATACTATGTTATGTAAAAAATCAATATTCCATAAGGCGGGGACCTTGAATGAAATTATTTTAGAAGGTGTAGGGTTTGTGCTTGGAACATCCTTTATAGCAATTTATTGATGTATGTTGTTTACGTTACCTACAGCGGTGTGTGGCCTGATGCTGGGCACGAGATTAGGCTTTCTGGAGCGCTGGATGTCGGGGCGGGCGGCTGCCCTGGCCTCGGCGGTGAAGGCCCATTTCCGCGCTCAAAGGGACTCGTACTACGGCGCGCCGCTATGGAAGTTCATGCCGACCACCCTTTACAAGACTTTCGTTAAGAGTGAGGAGACCATCCACATGTGAGTGAATTGGCACAATTAAACAAAAATTATAATTACTTGTAACGATTCTTTTCCGATATGTAATAATTAGTTTCTGATACGTAATAACTAGTACATTTATGCATGAACGTATTTGCGTTTCGAAACGGTTACTTTACCTAGTTCAGTCCATAGTTTTTTTTACCGTTTCAAAGCATAACCTTTCGCTCATTGCTTACTATTTATTACAGGTGCGTATTAAAACCAGTTACATTAGCAGTTTATTACGCAGATTATATTGTCGATAGCTAGAGTAGCAATAGAGTAGTTCAGATCTAGGTCACTTAGATCGAGAAGACCTAGATTTAAACGTAGGTACAAGAGAAGAAAGCTACTTTTACGTAACACTTTGTTTTTATTCGATATTACGATGTAAGTAAGTTGACCCTAACCTCATGTTATTTGTATTAACATTCGTAGTCGTGTTCCGGTAGGATAGTGTCGGAGCTGATGGAGGAGGCGCGCGCGCGCACGCGCGGCGCCGCGCGCGACGACGCCATGCAGGAGATCTTCCTCAAGATACTCGCCAACCCTGAACTTGATACGCGCGATAAAAAAGCCGCCGTCATTGACTTTATCACCGCCGGCATTGAAACGGTCAGTACGCGATACGCGCGAAGGGGGTGATCGGTCCGTCTGCCCGACAAACTTATCGCTAGCATTTTGATCCGATTGTCAGATCCATTAGGCGTCAGACATTTTTTTTTCTTTCTCCTCAAATTACTTCTATTGTAATGTATAATATCTCTATCCATGGGTGACGAGCTGAAATAATAGGTATTTAGAACAGAAGTGGAATGTACATATTGTTTAAAACATCGTCAATGGATCGCCATCTCAGAGTCATGTTTCAAAGGGTCGAATGAGTTATAGGCACTTTTAATATTACGTACATCGTATATGTGACAATGGGCTGTGAGGGTACAGACCTTGAGAAGACCCGGTTGTTTAGGCAGTAGTATGCTAATTTGGTAATTGTATATTTTTATTAGTTGAAATTATGATACATATATTAGATATAATAGCACTCCATGCCAATATATTTACGTCATACAGTAATATCGCATGTCATACTGAAACACTTAAATGTAAAGTAAACATTTTATTGGATTCGACAAGTTTGTGAACAGGATTCATTTATTAGAATTATAACAAAGTTTTTTCACATATCTCATGAATACATAGAAATGTTGTATAATTTTCCAGTTGGCAAACAGCTTGGTGTTTCTGTTGTACCTGCTAAGCGGCCGGCCGGACTGGCAGCAGAGGATCCGCTCCGAGCTGCCGGCGTGCGGCGAGCTGCGCCTGGGCGAGCTGCACGCCGCGCCCTCGCTCAAGGCGGCCGCCAACGAGGCCTTCCGCCTGCTGCCCACGGCGCCCTTCCTCGCTCGCCTTCTAGACGCGCCGATGCTCATTGGAGACCACAAGCTACCGGCAGGCGTAAGACATTTTTTTCTATTACAATCTCATTAATGAACGTAACATCACGCCTGTAATCCTCAAAGAGGTAGGCAGAGGAGTGTAGTACACTTCCACGTTTCACCAGTTACGTTTACGTCCCAGTATGGAACAGGTGGTGAGGCTATTGCCATACACTGGGCATATATCCAGATTCCGAGCCACTACTTGAAAATCAAAATTAGAAAAACTTAGTAGTGCTCGATCCGGGACTGAAACCTCGGACCTCCCGATCGACAGTCGCGCTTGCTACCAAATGACCTACAAGGCAGTCAGATTATTATCTGGGCTAACAACTCTTTTCACGAATACTGATCAAAATTAATAAGGTTTTAACAATTTTTTTTGTTACCATTGTTGTTCTTCTCTGAAAAATGAATCTGGTAATGTTTAAAGCATTTCTTTAATGTGTATCACTTTACTTGTTTAATTAGTATGTATTACTTATTACCTAAATTAGAATAACTAATCACTATTAGAATAACTAATCACTAGTAGTATTACTTACTACAATCACTACCAGTATTTATTATTAATAAGGGAGTTTTTCGTTTAATCAACTTTATTAGCGACCACTATAAAATTTATTTTTAAACATATAACGCGGCGTAAACATTTTAAAATGCCCCACTAGTACTGACAATATATACCCTACATTTGTTCGTTGCGATATTTCGAACGAAGGTATGTAGTATTGTTTTTGTCTTGTGACTCAATAACTAGTGTTTTCTAAATTTTACTCGTTTGTTCTATAAATTGTTCCTACGCTCCCATCTAATCGTT
The DNA here is from genome assembly GCA_018245575.1 of Jemadia suekentonmiller. Taxonomy (NCBI): domain Eukaryota; kingdom Metazoa; phylum Arthropoda; class Insecta; order Lepidoptera; family Hesperiidae; genus Jemadia; species Jemadia suekentonmiller. Next base: position 8,216 of record DWDU01001443.1, read on the forward strand.
CCCGAGCTTTTTTAATCACATCGATAGCAACTCAAGTCAGTTGCCAGCGCATTCACTAACAGAATAGACTGAATCTCTACGTATCATTTTTCCTAACAATTCTTCGTACCTAAGTACATATATCTAGCGTGCTTACGTAACCGGCGCTCGATATCAGCTGTAAGAGAGCGTATTTGTTGCCGGTACATACTATTACGTACATACTGGAATATTGGATTACCTCATTTGGATCTTATTTTGTACTTTAGTCGTTACTTGACAAACATATTTATTTTATTTTCCGTCTACGACAAATCTTATGAATATGATTCGACAACACATCTTTAGTATGTGGCGAAGTACAACATCCCATTACCAATTTCTTTTTCTAATTACTTATTTTAATTAGTGTGTAAGGAAATACTTCTTGAGAATTTAATAGTTATAATAGCAAATGCACAAAAGTTCATTACAAACATTTAAGCATTATAAATTATAACAGTGGTATGGTTGTTTGTAACTATGGCACGTTTGTTTGTAACTATGGCACGTTTGTTTGTAACTATGGCACGTTTGTTTGTAACTATGGTATGTATGTTTGTTGTATGTGTATTCCACAATATTCCTCCATTTTTTATAAGAAAGAGAAATATCTAAAAATACTGCGTATACAGCAAGAGCAGTAACTGTAACGGCAGTGAATAGTGGAGGCCGGCAGGCGGACAGGAGACAGATATGGCGTGCTGCAAATCCTTGCTGCCTATAAGCATTAGTCTCTACGACTCTAAAGATAACCAATCAGTTGTCCGTCGACGGCTGATAACACGAAGGTTAAATTGCGATCGTTGTAAGAGACGATAGAGATGTTCATGATCCGATTTCACACTAATCATGATTCACTGTGACATCTAAGTAAATATGTATATGTACAAAGTAAATATGTATATGTACATATATCTCCCTGCATGTAGGGAAGATCTTAAGATCCATATTACGACTACAATTCAGTGGTGAAGGTCTCATATCGAAATATTGATTGATATATGTACATACATATTTGGTCCAATTGAGTTAGGAGCGCATAACATGTCTCGTAACGGCGCCGTTTTATTGGTAAATTTGTGTCAAGTTGATTGATATTTGTGTCAAGAGTATCGAAATGGAAGGGAAACGTTGACGAGCAAATTAATCAATGCATTCATATAAGTGTCCGCTATGTTGGCCGCAGCGGAGCTTCTTTTACTATGACCATGTTTGATTGTACCATTGCTCGTCTGCTATGTGTATTCAATATGTTTGTATCGTAAGAGGCGACAGCGCAGCGCTGGCAGATCGTAGATCTTTAGGGAGTCTTAGGTCTAGCAGTTAACTGCGTTAGGCTGATGATGATGTATCTGTTTCTATTATTATTATATAACGCCAAGTTCCTAACGAGGTCAGCAGTTATTATAACATAATTGTTATTATTCGTTTAAATGTTCACTATCTATATCCAATGTGCTTAAATCAATATTTTTTCTTAACCAGTTATGTTCGTATATGAATATTTCATTAATACGTTGATTTGCTTTACTCGAAAATAAATTAATAAAAGCCAAACAAAAAATGTGATCACATCGAGGCTCGATTATGTCGTCTAATAAAAATAGTTTCGGGAAATACCAGACACGAGCTGTCGTCACAAAAGACATAGAAACGAACACGATACTAGGCGTGTATAATTTATAATATTATGCTAAATTCTAATTTAACTAATGTGGAACTATTTATAGCTTGCGCGAATGAATATTTAAGTATTAAAATGAATCAGAATATTATGTGAACGTGATGCATACTATATTAAATAACGTGGTCGGCGGCGGCAGACGGTGGTGCTGGCGCACACGGGCGCGGCGTGCCGGCGCGAGGAGAACTTCTGGCGCGCGCGCGAGTACCTGCCCGAGCGCTGGGCCGCCGCGCGCGAGCCGCACGCCGCCGCGCTCGTCGCGCCCTTCGGCCGCGGCCGCCGCATGTGCCCCGGCAAGCGCTTCGTCGAGCTCGAGCTGCATCTCCTGCTCGCCAAGGTACGCTTGCCTACACTCAACTCTACTTCGTCATCACACCGGCCTCCATCGTACCGCAGCTAGACTCACGCCTTTTCCGACATGTCCCCGGACACTATCCTCCATACGTCTCGAGCGACCTGCCTTTTTAAGGTCCGCCAATTCGCGGTGTCCACTCCGGAACTCGACCGAACCAACGGTCATTTGTTCGTCCATTAACTTATAAATATACTTTATATAAGTTTTATATAAGTAGATTTACAAGTTAATGGACGTAATCAAAAGAGTATTGAAATGTATAAAGAGCGAAAATGACCTACCTATAGTCAAGCGGCATCAGCTATCTGTAAACCCCAGTACTTGGTAATAACTTGCCAACATAAAAGAGTTTTGGCTCGTTCACGTGAAATAACGCTTGATTTTGCTGAGCAAAAAATGCAATTTAATCCGCATAATATAGTAAACTAATCGTGGCAAAAATTCAATCAACAGAACTTTAATAATCTTCGATTACATCTTTCCATATTTCCGGCAATTTATTGGTTCTGGTTCTCATCAGCAAAAACTTAACATATGGTTATTAACATTATTATTAAAAAAAGGAAGTTTTTAATAATTACATCTTGACAATATAAGTATTATAAACGTCTAAATGAATGGTAATCCTATGACATAGGGTCGTACCTCTTAGGAACGTGGAACGTCACATCCCAATTAGACTGCAATAATTTCGTAAGAGATGTTAAAGAGGTTTAAGTCCCCAAAGAATCGCGATGGAATCCGAATCTTACATAAATTGATAATAGTTAGTCTTACTTACTTAGTCTTAGTTACTCTTAGTAATTAAATGATCGCTTGGTTACTTAGAAGCAGCTCAAAAAAAATGGAGAATTGTGTTTTTGAGCTTTAAATATATAATGTTTTATATTTATGATTATTATACAGTTACTTATTATATTGTTTCTTACGTTCCCTTTTTATATTAATCATGATATAACCAATATTAACAATGACAATATTTTTACAAATATGACGATTCGATTTAATTACTACAACAAAACAATGATAACCCCTTTTGCGTACATCAAAATTACTTTCTCCCTAATCTAATGACCATGGAATAGCAATTATGATGGAGAGAGCGTCGTATTATTATAAATGAGATGTCAAAAAGCGCCCTAAATGCTTAAAATCCAAGTCTATTTTTTTTAATTATTAGGGAACGTATGCTCTTAGGAATTACAAGAGTACGAAAATATAATAGAGAACTATGGATTGCTTAGATAAAATAATTTGTCCATAAAATGATTCAAATTATTATCACCAAATTACTTTATTTTACTACAGATACTACAGCAATGGCGGGTGGAGTTCGACGGCGAGCTGGACATCCAGTTCGATTTCCTTCTGTCACCAAAGTCACCAGTATCGCTGCGGCTAGTCGAGTGGTAAACCAGAGTACAGCTGTTTAGTTACGCATTGTCACAAAAATTTAAAATGATGCATCGTGTTATTTTTACACATGATTATTGCTTACATTCGTAAACATGTTTACAGATTCGTTATAATGTCTTTTTAAATGTGCCTTCAGTGTATTACATTTATTTCACGACATAATTATGTTCTTTTTGTTAATGGGTGAAATGAAATAGAGTTTTTTTTATAAGTAATAAGTACATTACGTTTATACTTTATTGTGATCAGTGACGAAAATGTTATTTCGTAAAGTTATTAAGCACAAAATAACTTTGACACGAGAATAAATTTGCAAAAGTTTTTTCAAAGTTGTCATTACATTTGTTTTTCTGGTCAGTATACTATTTGCGCAAGTTTTTCTTAACCGGTTAAATCGACGAGTAGACGATGACGTTGTCACTATATGAATGTTGACGTTTGTATAGCATGATGCCATCGAGGTTGCCATGACAGAATTCGATTTAGATTGAATAAGTCTTACAGGGTACTGGCACAGGCTGCTCAATATGCACACTTCTTTCTACATTTGAAAGAACTGTTCACAAATTATTTTTCATAGTTAAGTATTTTTGTATTTACATCATATGCTAGAGTTAGTTGTATCTTTACATCGTAGTAAAATATGGCTGTGTTAATATCAAAAATCATAATTTAAATAAATATTATGAACCGTGAATACCTCCATTAATAAAGACTGCACGCACACGCAATCGCTCGCATTTGTTTTATTACAGTAAATTTAATATTAAATTATGAAGCAGTGAGATATTGAATTGAGACAGTGAATTACACAGTACGATGGACTCTTCTTTTGTTAAACATTTGAATAAAGAGTTAAATTGACTAAATTTGTAAACTAAATTCAATTACATTTTTTATCAGTAATCTGTAAAGTAAAGATGATCTTTTAAACTGCATGGTATTGCGAATGCTTATAAAAATAAGTCAAAATTGTAAAAAATATTGTGTGGTCCTCTCAGATACCAAGTTATATTCACATGTATACTTAAGGTTGTTGCAGAAATGCAACAAGTATGTAACGTGATTGTTTTTGCAGATATTATAATTTATAATGTGAATTTTGATGCGATTCCCTTTAAGTTCTATTTCTTTTTGTTTCATTTTAATTACCTTAATTAAAATATTTCGATGCGCTGAGGATATAAAACGTATTTTGTAAGCTATTGTTCAAGAATATTTCAGATGAAATGGAATAATTTATATCGGTAATATAAATAACGTAACTGGTGAATTGGTAGTGTGCTTCACTATTCTGCCTACCTTTTCGGGGTTCACAGGCGTGATATTACGTTAATGTATATCATTCCATTAGTTTAGGATACACTTGAAACTTGTGACAAAGACAACTCGGTAAATAAAGTTTAGTATTTCTAAAAACACTCAGTACTTTACATTTCGAAATTAATTTTAAGTAATATCGATAACCGAATCGAGTTATTATTATTTGCCTCTCCATTTCATATTTTGGCGTTACATTGGCATAAACATATTTCAAATGTATATCATTAATGTATTGCAATCAAACTTGATGCTTAGCGGTTGAAACGCCTACCTATTAATCTATGGTTATTGTTATTTTATAAATTGCATTTCGTGTCATGTAATCCCACTGTAATCAAACGTTGTTGTAGTCGTAAGTTTAGTTTTAATTTTAACAATTTTCGTAGGAGTTATGTTATTTTCCTAAGTATATATCATTCCTGTAATTTAATGGTAACCCATAAACTCCCAACTTTATTCGTTTATAAGATATTTACTTATCGTGTTAATAGTCTTAAGCTGTTTTCAGGGCGGAATATAGTGATATATCTTTTCCAAGTACATTAAAGCTAAATATTATGTTATAAATTATTACAGTTTTCGGTGTTTTATTTCAACGACAATAATCCTCCTAAAAACTAAAACGCACACTTATGGAACAAACAGACGTGCAATAGGCTCACCACCTATTCCATAGTGGGACGTAAACGTAACTGGTGAAACGTGGGAGTGTTCTGCACTCCTCTGCCTACCTCTTCGGGGATTACAGGCGTGATGTTACGTTTTTTTTTTGTTACAGACGTGCATGTATGTAGTGATGAATGTAGGAGCACGCCTGACCCTTAGCGATACAGATATTCGACATTCGGCATTTCTACTCAGTTTTGGACCAGCTGTGATCATATAGTCACCCATTCATCAGTCTTTGGAGGTCCACAGCTGGACGTAGCCTTCCCTTAATTGGTGCCACTCCTCTCGATCGCAAGCTCTTCAAATACAGCTGTATCACGCTATCTCCTTCAGATCGTTACGGCACCCGTTACAAGGGCGACCTAGGCTCTTCTTTCCAAGAGGTGGCCATCATTCGATGACCTTATTTATACTGGCTATGGGTCGTTTGAATGATGGGACATGCTCATTGCCTCTTCAATTTACTAATTTTGAGAGCTATTAAGGATTTTGTTATTTCGATAAAAATAATAATTATGTACTTAAAACGCCAAGATGGATAGATAGGACGAGTTATATTTTTCGTTATTAAAAGTTCAAAGTAGTGTGTGTGAATTTATGCGCTAATTTATATTTATCTACAAGTGTTCAATTGAATCGTCACTTCCCAACAATAGGTACAACAAACATTTTATGATCATTCTATGGTATCTGACTGGCCCGTTGATGCAGTGGTTGGCGAACCTATCTGTTGCGCCGGGCGTCGTGGGTTTGATTCCCACGCAGAATAAATATTTGTGTGAAGAACACAAGTATTTGTTCGGTCTGGGTGTACTGTACTGCCTCATTGGTCGTGTTGGTTGCAAGTGCGACTGCCGATCGGGAGGTCCTGGGTTCGATTCCCGGGTCGGGAACTACAAAAATGTTCTAATTTAGATTTTCTAGTAGTGGCTCGGAGTCTGGATATGTGCCCGATGCATGGCAATAGGC
>DWDU01001444.1:0-14652 GCA_018245575.1 Jemadia suekentonmiller
AATGGTTAGTGAACCTGACTGTTGCGCCGGGGGTCGTGGGTTCGATTCCCACTCAGAATAAATATTTGTGTGATGAGTTCAAGTATTTGTTCTGTGTCTGGGTGTAATAAAAATATCTATTTAAGTATATATTTATATGTATCTATGTAGTTTATCAGCCGTCTGGTTACCATAACACAAGCTCTCTTGATGGTTACTTTGGAATCAGATGGCAGTGTGTGAAAATGTACTTAGATATATAGATATAAGTGGCCAGGGCACTTAGCCGCGCCTAAGTGATACATCACAATGCCGGTATTTATTGCACTAATCTAATGTATCCATTACTAACCTTGTCAGTATCAATATCCTCCAAGGTCTCAAGAACAACCACATCGCGCATACCCGAATGATCTTCCGGATGAAGGAACAAAGCGAATTCAGTCCTGTTCAATGCATCATCTTTATCGGCATCTAAACATGGAATTAACAACCAATAAATTTTTTCTATTCCAAATAAATGTGGAAGAAGTGGAAAAGCTCAATTTTTTTTACAAATATACTTGCTCTGTTTCTTTCTTCACGTCATTTTGAATTCATAATAGAAAATATACTTTCTGTGAACGCCTAAGTGGCAGGAATAGAAAGCAGAAATGAAATAATTTTCAATAAATTTGATAACTTATATTCTATATATTTTAAAATACGCTGCCAGTTTCAGAGTGTAGTTTTGTCAATAAAATCACTTGAATCCTATACTTTAACAAATATTTCGGTTCAGAGCGAATCGATCGGATACACGCACACGCACATTACATCTGTCGAACAAAAGGCGAGTTCAGAATGTTTTTTTTTATTAGTTTTGCTGTTGATAAGTATAAACATTGATCTATTACACTGAAATATAGTACTGAAACTTTATAAAAGAGATATCGTATAAATATTTTTGTAAATAAAGCCCAAGTGTCTAAAATATAAAACTTAGATGACTTAATTGAAATCTATCCCGTGAGTTTTCACTGATGCGCGCCCAAGAACAGACCCCACTCACTTTGTATACATAGATTTTCGCAACACTAGTACATTCCTCGAGGCTGCATTCCGTTCGCGCGTCGACTACCAGTATAGTACATATAGTATAATGATTAGATCATCATTTGCAAACTTAAATAATTCTGAATGTGTAGTTTTTAAACACCTCCAGGAACATGACCGAAGACAGTATTACAGTCCATAGTCAAAGTCCAGACTCAAATTGTTCCTGTGCCAACTGACCCAATATTCGGTGCTGTTTTCATATATACGATTCATCATTTACTTACCAGCATAGTGCCACCGTCTTCGGTCCCGCTTCCTAAGGTTGGAGTATGTAAAGCCTTCACTGTTGGGAGTCTTCAATTCACTCTCTGACATATCTTCCATGAACCCATAAACACTCTTGCGGTATTTCTGCAATATCAAAATTATAACATGAAATCAGACTAACAGTTCACATGTTGGTTACAATCAGTTCTATGAGAGCCATGATGTGTCCTTTAATATCCTTTAATATTAGTCAAAATTATCTGTACATGTAAATTTTATTCCATACATAGATATATACAAACACTACTATATCTTTCACTATACTAAGGTGTATGTTTGTTACTACCTCCCAAGTAATTATATCCTCATTATTAGGATTGTGCTGCTTCCAGTGTCTGTCAACATCTTCCTCAATGTACCGTTTCTGTGTGTATCGGATCCAGTCTTTCAGTTCAACTTGTGTGACGAAGCCATCTTGGTCACTATCAATCTTGTCCACAATTAGCCTGAAAACAAGTTATCACACTATAACACTATATGTAGATAACAAGGTCAATGAACTTGATATGAATTTAGGACTGTAACATTACAAAACAATGTATGTATATTTGCCTATGAATATTATATCAACACATCAGATCCTTTAAGAGATAGTCAGTTATGTTGAACAAGTTTGACAAACATTAAGACAACATCTGTACATCATCAAAACATAAGGTCTATAAAAATGTCATTGCATGCAGAAAAATCTGATGCACTAGATTTTTCATTATCCACAAGAACTTGGGCCTTCTGCAACTTCAACTTAAGGGAATTAAGTCTGCATTAATCTAAAATACAACTGAGTTCAAAACACCATACCATAGACAGACATGATAGATAGAAAAGACATGTGTGTTCCCTAAGAGGCTTTAGAGTATTTGGAAGTTCAAACAAACTTCACCAAAAATATCATTTTCAGGGACAAGGCTAATTGAATGCATAATCAAACAAAATTATAGGGTATTTATGTTGATATTAATCCACACTGGATACTACAAAATGAATCCCTGAGATAGTCACTGTTTGGTATAGATTTAGGTTTAGAGGAATCATCATTCTGCACTTATTCAAAATGTAACTGGCTCTACCATAAAAAGTGGTAACCGGTTAAAAAATAGTTGATAATGACTTTTAAATAAATATTTACTAGAAGTTTTCTTGTCATATCAACAATTTGGTTAATTTTGTATACCAATAGAATAAGATTATTAAATAGTTCTAATTTTAATTTTCAAAGCATCATTGTAAGTTTTGACAACAACTTCATAAGAGATTATTTATGATATTGTGGTGAAAACCACTATTGTAATTGGACATACCCTAATCTCCGTTTACTCTCTTCAGGTGGTAGTTGATCAAAAGTCTTGGATTGATCCTCACCCAAAAACGCGTCATGGTCAAACTGTTTATTATGATGTTCATTCCGGTAATGTTCAGCATCAGAGAGTTGATCCATCATACGTTTGGTCTCTTCGGGATTTGGCACTCCAGCAAATGCCGTGGAAATTGCCAATGCCATGAAAAGAGTTTTCAGCATTTTGGCTGTAATAAACAATTAATGCCATCGAAATCAAAAATTTCTTTATTACTTTATGGAAAAACAACATATAAGAGAATAATTTACAGAGAAAAGAAAACAAGCAAACAAGTAATCCTACATTTCATAAGCGATAAATCAAATTCCCTCACAATAAATGTTTTATATATAACAAAATACTCATTAAACAAACAATGAGGCAATACTTACAGAATTAATTTGACTAAACCGTATTGATGCCTTATCTGACCTGAAACCGCCACGTCAACACTGTACAAGTGTACACGTAAACTTCCTGATCACAGATTACAATGTGTTCCCTATTTCATACTAGGAACGTAAGAACCCATGAAACAGACTTTGCAAGCAGAGACTGCGAGCGAAGCTAATTAAACAGACCATGAGTGCGAGCACAGACGAAAAACCGAACTATGCTTTTTGTAGCTGTCAAATAATATTTGATTACAAAATATAATTTTCTATTTTGTTGGAACATTTATTGTTATAACCGGTTAAATTTCTTGTTTCGGAATACAAAATATGATCTTAATCGTGCTGCAAAATGTGCATAACCTTTTTCATTCAATTTACCATAAACGTGTACGATAAACAATCACAGCTGTATGATATTTAAGTACATTCGCTGTTAAAGCAGTTTTAAAACATTTAAAAGTGTATTTGGGACTGCACCGGCTTATTTGAAAGAAATACTTAATCTGTGATAGCTTTGCTTTCAGCCAAGTGAAATATACGAATACGAATGTCATGTCATTGATTTGATTGATTGTCATGGACATGACGGCTTGTTGTGCTTCTTTAGCATAATCCTGAAACTAGATTATAATAATGTACTCAGTAATTACTACAGCTTTGAAGTAAAACAAAAATCGCCTGGTTCCCGAATCACGTGTTCCGTGTAGAAAGTGCAAAAACCAGATTGCAAATGTCAATATGTCAGGATCTCGGTCTTAACTTCCAACAGAGAATGGTAAGAGAAAACTTAGTTACGATGCCATAAATCTTCGTATACTGGGATATATACTAATGTGTTTACTAATCAATCCATTTTAATAAAAAAAATCTTTAGTTTTTTAAGATTTCTGAAACTAATTTGATTGGAACATATCGTTACCAGAATCGGCATTTTGTTATCGCTTAGTTATGAAATGTAGGTAACTTGTTACAGGGCGCAAATATATCGCAACTGGAAAGAGATATTGGATCAGAACAGTTCCCGCCAAACGAACATTATTTTGGTTTAGTTAATGTAAGTTTCGTGTCTGATGTACATTGATCGTTTTTTTTTTATAATAATCAGGAGCACTAGGGGACAAAACCCCACATTCGTATATGTATGTATGTATTTACTTTATATGGTATGTATATGTGTACCTTTACATAATATATTGCTTTATTAACATTATATGCTAAAGAATGAAAAAGACCAATTGAGTAAGGTAATATCTAAAATTTATCATAATTTTTGTCTCACATTTGCTTTTTCCAGTTTGGTAATACCTGCTATAGTAACTCAGTGCTTCAAGCTTTATATTTCTGCAGACCATTTAGAGAGAAAGTTCTAGAATATAAGGCAAAAAACAAGAGGACCAAGGAAACTCTACTTACATGCCTCGCAGACTTATTTTATAGCATAGCTACACAAAAGAAGAAAGTAGGGTCAATAGCACCCAAGAAATTTATTGCTAGATTAAGAAAAGAAAAAGGTGAGAAAACCATTTTTAGTACAATTATATTTATTTTTGAATTAATTGGAGCGGCCTTACTAGTATAGATACTGATAGCAAGGATAACTGCTGTATGAGAAGTCTTGGTTTCAATGCCCAGGTTGGGTATATTGGATTTTTCCAATTTGAAATATAGGATGTTGCATCATGGTATTTACAATAGCTGAATCAATTTATTAGCCTTACCACACATTAAGTATCCAACAACAAATGTTATAGAAAAAAGGAGGTCCTCATTAACAATCATAAAATGCAACTACAAATTATGTATTAATATTACTGCAAGAGAGGCATTCCTAAAATGCAGTGGTTATGTAAAATAATGTTGTTTTGAAATTCCTATTGAATTGCTGAGTTGTTGGTTCACAGGTTGATAAAAAAATTGTATCAAATATAAATATATACTATATTGTGTCATACATAACTTTTTAGACAAATATTTCCTTTAAATCTAAGTGCAAGTTATTTTGAACATCAATTATTTTTAGATTGTATTCATATGAACGAAACTGTATTTTTTAAAACAGCCTGATCTTTTTAATACTATTTATAAGATCACTTTTACCAAAATTATTACATTAAAAACTACCAATAATTTTATACAACACTGATATCTTTATGTTATCCATAAATTGTAAAATTGAGCAGAAGTGCAACTGTAGTTTTATCATAAACATAGTTGATAAGATTTGTCTAAGGATAGTGGGTTTATTATGTCAGTACATTATTAACATAACATCACACTGGTAATGTCCGAAGAGGTAGGTAGAGGAGTGTAGTACACTCCCAGCTTTCACTAGCTACATTTATTTCTCATTTTGGAATAGGTGGTGAGCCTATTGCCAAACACAGGGCACATTTCCATACTATGAGCCATAACTAGAAAATCTAAATTAGAAAAATCTGGTAGTGTCTGACCTGGGATTTGAACCCAGGAACTCCCAATCAGCAGATGTGCTTGCAACCAACCTAATATAATAATTATGTATATTTTATGCCAATAAATTCACATAAACCGTAAGTACAAAGAAATTTGCCTTTGATACTGTTACCAAATTTTCTTATCATAGCTTGTTTAAATAACGGGAATTTCTACATTATGACCAAACTGACAGCAATGTGTCTGTATCAAGTAAATAAGACCATAGACACAGGACATCATATGAGAGAAAATTTTTCATCATATCAAAAGTTTACTCTGGCAAAAAATTATAAGGAGACCTTGGTTAAATCATCATCAGTATCAGTGTATTGCAATCCACTACTAGACACAGGTGTCCCCTGAGGGATTATACCTATAATCCCCATGCAGTGCATCCTGGTTGGGGATTGCAGAACACAGAGCGCATCATAGCGTGATCTGCCTGCACCTGGTTTAGTCACCTCTTACGACACCCTATAACCCAGCACATTGTCAGGAAGTGTATTCTTACTCTGCCTCAACAGAGACAGTAACTTCGTTAAATGTAATATTTGAATCGTGGGAGTGCACTACACTCCTTTGTGAACCTCTTCGAGGATTATAGATGTGATGATGCATTTTTTATGAGAAAAATTGTTATTTAGTCAATGAGCCCACTTGCCTTACACTTTTTAAGATTAGATTAGGAAAAACCTATGATACAATCAATCAATTTCAATTTGGAGAAGTCGTTTTGGTCATATTTTATTTGTGAATTGTGTTAAGTGGTTTTTATGATGATTAAAAGGAAGTTGTCATCCTGTTTAGATCGATATTACAACAACAAGCACACAATCCCAAATGTTACATTGTCATATTTGGTATACTACTTATCAAATGAAACTCATAAATTTATAATGAGTCATAAATATATAATTGAATTTATATTATAACGGTATACAATTCCTTATCGAGGTTTTAGTGTTTTTGTATGATAAATATCCAAACCAATTAACTGTCGTTCGGTTTTCACACATTTAAAACATTCAATCACACAATAGATTTTCGTTAATAACCAAAATATGTACTAGACATAATTTCTACAGCAGAGCAATATTTGTCTCTTCAGCTAGTATCATATAAAAGCACTACTTTATAATTTGTAACTTCAAAACGTATTTTTTATCGAACTTTTACGTAATTCAAAGTAAAAGTAAGCTGGATTTAAATTTATTGCCTTTCTTAAATAGACTGATTTTGTTCATCTGTAAACAATATGATAACATATATTATTGTTCACATAATTCTCAATTTCGAATTACTAAAATTACAATATTTTTATGTTACAGAAGAATTTGATAATTATATGCAACAAGATGCTCATGAGTTTTTAAATTTTCTAATCAATCACATCAATGAAATTATACTAGGTAAGTGTTAAATCTCTTTTACATATACAAGTATGCCCTATCTAGGCTAAAAGTTGAATCCAAAGCTGTAACCTTATATTCGAAATTCATAAACTGTAAAGCCAGGTAATCTGTAGATAAAGGTGTTGTTCGACTATGAATGTTCTTAACAACAAGTATCCATCCATCCATCCAAGTATCCATCCATCCATGGTTATAAATATGTGGTCCATTTCTAAAAACTAGAAGCACCTGGAAGATCTTGATCAATGAAGATTACATTGTTGGGTTTTTTTAACTTGAAATTCCCAATGGTAGCTCAGTCTTAATTTGTGCCTGATATATGAAGATAGGCTTAATCCCTATTCCCTAAGATGTACAAAATAACAGGTGAATAATTAAAGTACTTTACTCTTCTACCTATCCCTTTGAGTAAATATAGGTAGTATGACGTTATATAATGTATAGTATGTTGTTATTTGACTGGCCCGTTGGTGGAATGGTTAGTGAACCTGAATGTTGCGCCGGGGGTCGTGGGTTTGATTCTCACCCAGAATAAATATTTGTGTAATGAACACAAGTATTTGTTGTGTTTGGGTGTAATAAAAATATCTACTTAAGTATATATTTATATGTATATATGTAGTTTATCAGCCAACTAGTTACCATACCACAAGCTCTTTTGATGCTTACTTTGGGATCAGATAACCGTGCGTGGAAATGTCCCAAGATATTATTATTATTACATTACTATTATAGCGTTTTTAATGTTATCCTAATAATTATTGTAGCGGAACGTAATCAGAGCACCTTAAAACTACAAAAGAACGCAAGTACAGGCGAAAGTATTACATGCAATGGTGCCCCGCCGCAAAACAATACAGAGCCTACATGGGTGCACGAGATCTTCCAGGGCACCCTCACAAGTGAAACAAGGTGTCTAAACTGTGAGACTGTGAGCAGCAAAGACGAGCATTTTTTTGATTTGCAGGTTTGTAATCAGGTCAGCTGCTTTTTAATTTGGATTAACATGGTAAGTGTTGATCTGTAATACAAAATACCTCTTCAACATATTCTGAAGAGGTCAAAAATATTTCAATATAGGTATAATGAAATGCAGGTATACTTTATAACAATTAGTCTGTTAATAAATTTAACCGTTATGTTAAAATATACATAGCATGTGCATTCACACAAAATAAGATTAATATAGGCTCTTAGACCAACAACCGTTTAACCGATATTTTGTCGTCCAGGTGGATGTGGGTCAGAACACAAGTATCACCCACTGTCTTAAGTGCTTTAGCGATACGGAAACTCTGTGTAGCGACAACAAGTTTAAATGTGACAACTGCACCAGCTACCAGGAGGCGCAGAAGCGCATGCGTGTCAAGAAATTACCCCTCATTCTGGCACTGCACCTTAAGCGTTTTAAGTATATGGAGCAATACAACCGCCACATCAAGGTGTCGCACAGAGTAGTATTCCCGCTCGAGCTGAGACTGTTTAATACGGTACGTTGTCGTAATGTCTAGTTTTTTCGACTGTTCGAAATACTTTCAAAGGCTCGGACCTCAGTGTGACAGACAAGTTTTAAATATAATCTATGCCAGTGCTCTGGTGTGAGGTTTACTTTACTATACCATATATTAAATTCGATTTGTAAAAGTTCCAAACCTATTTCGCATTAAGAATAATGTAAATATAGCCGAGGAAGCATCCTGGCTATTGTAACATTTATAATAAAGTCTGAGGTTTAAAATTTTCCCTTTCTATCACTTAGGAATTTATATCGTGTAAGTATAATGTCGTGCTATTGGAGAGGCCTATATCCAGTTGTGGAAGGGAATAGGATAATGATGTTGATGAAGTATAATGTCGATGAATAAATGTAATCCTATTTAAAATAACATTGTGTTACATGTAGTCCTATTGCAAGTTGATTGCAGAGATCCTTGATCAGTTACAATAACAGTGATCGTTAGATTTATGACTACTCGTATTGTGCCTGATCATATTGTGTAAAATAGATTTAAATGTAACATAATGTTTAAAACGCAAGATATATGTATGTTAATAGGGGATATTTTAATGGATTAAATAAACTCACTTAAGGAATAACTGTTCTGATTGAATTCAAAGTAGATATTTGTCATATATATACTTTATCAATGTGTACTTGAAGGTACATAATGTGTACTATGTATATTTGTACCAACAGTCCGACGACGCAGTGAACCCGGACCGGTTGTACGATCTAGTGGCCGTGGTGGTACATTGCGGTTCGGGGCCCAACCGCGGGCACTATATCAGCATCGTCAAAAGCCACGGCTTCTGGTTGCTGTTCGATGACGACATGGTCGATGTGAGTTCATAACGTTTATGTACCACTATTTAATAAGTGAGCCTATTGCCATATATGAAGCACTAAGCCAAACTCTGAACTACTACTAGAAATTTCAAATTAGAACAACCCAATAGTCCCCAACTTGGGGTTTGAACCCTGGATCTTTCAATCAATAATAGCTCTTGCAACAACTTGAGCAACAAGACAGCAACAAAAATGTATTGACTCACAAAAATATCAAATGATTCTTTTTCAGAAAATTGATGCCTCGGCTATTGAAGACTTCTACGGCCTAACTTCCGATATACAAAAATCTTCTGAAACAGGATATATATTATTTTATCAATCTAGAGATGGTAGTTGTTAAGTTTTACTATTTTTAATAACTTATATCTTTGAATGGTGTTAAGCTAAAACCAATTATTCATTACAAAAATAGTTTATTTTGTTCGTCATTTTAAGTTACATTTTGTTTAATTAGTCCAATTAGTGTTTGGCATAACACCACTCAATCACTGAAACTGATTAAATCATGTTGAAACCATATGCCATATTTGTTAAAGTTAAAATGGCATATATTAATTATAATATTGAGAAATTGTTTAATACTTATCACTGATTATTGTCATTATTATTTTATTCACTTTAAGATATCACTCATTTGTAAATAAATGACCCATTTCAAAAATAAAAATGGGATTTTCTTCAATTGTTGTATTTATTTAATTTAACATTAACACACCAATCTACCAAAAAAAGTTGTGCCATCAAGTCCAGTAACAGAATGCATACTCTATTAATATTAATGAAATGAAATTTAATTTCTGTTGCAAACTGGTATTAATTATATATCTCATTTTTTTATATAATATGGGTCAGCATTTTGCCAGTCTTACGTGACGGAAAGCAATGATGTAGCATGCTTTCCTAAAATGCCAATGCACATTAAGGTTGTAATATATATTGAGTTTTATATACTACATGTAAACAAACATCACATAGTCTTAAATATTTTATTCCAGTTTAAGCTACAAATTCATAGGGGATAGGAGCAAGCAGTACTGGTTTCTCCACACCACTAACAATATGTGCTGTCTTGGGCTGTGCAGGCTGTCTCTTCAGTTTTATGATTTTTCCGGCCGCCTTAGCTTCCTTCAGTAACCTCTCATTCTCCTTTACACGCTTAAGGAAGTCTTGTCTGCACTTGGAGTGCTTTACATGCTCAATGCGGATGTTGATTCTCTTAGGAATAATTCTACCTCTCACTCTCTTGTTTACAATGACACCAAGAGCATGGGCTGTAACATTGTATACTCTACCTGTCTTGCCGTGGTAGACCTTGTGTGGCATGCCCTTCTGTACAGCACCATTGCCCTGTAAACAAAGTAATCAATAATTGAAAGACAGCATGTATCCAAACTTTTTAATTACGACCCTAAGATTTCACCTTTTTTCTTTGCATACTCCTTAACATTTCTTACAAGGAATTCTCGCATGGTCATAGGATTTTAATTATTTCCTCTTCACATCTCTGCCAATCACTGGGAATGTTCTACATTCCTCTGCCTACCTCTTCGGGGATTATTATATTATATTCTAATTCATCACCTATAAAATTAAAATAAAGACCTAAGATACATACCCTAATATCAACAATGTCGCCAACTTTGTATACTTTCATATACGTAGAGAGCGGGATAGTTCCATGAGTGCGGAACTTGCGGGCGAATAAATCCCTAGTACCCCGACGATAACCTTTGGAATTTGTCATTTTGAAATCTGCAAACAACAAAAAAAATTAGTTACCCAGGTCGCACGTGGCCAGTTTTCTTCGATTCCAACAATACAACATCGTATCTCTTAAATTTATCCAAATATTCACTGTTGTATTTAAACTTATGAAATAAAACTTTAAATTCCAGCAAAAACACTATATAAAAGCATTGCACAGTAATATTTCATATTTGTATGTAATAATTACCTTAGCTTATCAAAGCTTAGCCGTAAAGAAAGAACATAGGTTATATCGTTTTTTGACTTTATGGTCTACGTGCCATAGTACAATATTTTTTTTATATCGGAACGTTTTACGACATATTCAGCCTATGAAATTTAATTGAAAGTAATAGAAGAATTATTTTACTATGAAATTTTAAATTACTTTAATAAAAAATATAAAGTTTTTATAAAGAATTTTTTTTACCATGTTATTAATATAAAGGAAAAGAATAGTAACTCTAATTTATGAACGACTCTAGATATGTCATTGCACATATATCCATTTTGTAGTTTACTTCTTACAGGCAACAAATCTCTTCTATACAGTTCTATGCTATTATTATTAATTTGCTATGTAAAACAATTGTTTATAGTGTTAAGATTATTCAGTGCTCAGTTATGAATATGTCTTCGGATAGTATTATAGCGAATTCATGTCAATATACACCTGTTTATTTAATTGAGAATCCTGGCGTTAGTGAGGTACTTTTATTTACATTCTGTAAATTTATTACTTATTAGTGACATAATGTAACGGGATTCAATGGTTATTTTCAGCCAAGATCATACATTATTACGCAAAACGATCTAATCGCACAAAGGCCTGTAAGTGACAATCTAAAGAAGTTTTACGAAAATAGCGGCAAATTAGAAAATAACCTATTCGGACCTATAGAGACTACAAGACCGCGGGTGGTGAAAAAACAAGAAGGAAATATAATTGGAAACAATTTGAAACTAGCCAGTTTTCTAATACCTAAGAATGAGACTCCAAAACAACATTCAACAATAACAACAAACAGTGTTGTTTTAAAGCCTGTTGTAATTACAAACAGTAGTAATGTAGTACACACTACTCCTCAGTTAGATATAAATAGAAAAATAGTAAAAATAAAAGATATTCCGAAGACTTTTAACAATGTAAAGTTATTGCCAAAGATAAAACCAAAAGAAAAGTAAGTTTTAAGGCATTTTGCTGTCTTCTATGCTTATTATTACTAGAGTTAGAAAAGCAAAAATAAAATGGCTAATTGATACACATCACAGCCTGTATCTTGATACCTCCGACCTTAAAAAAAATAGTTCTATTACATGTTGACATAGAACTACAGATTTATATGAGGTCAAAGTCATATATACCTATATAGAGGAATAAATCTTAATATATTATCCACCTATCACAACTTGTAAATTGTGACAAAAAGGCTGGCACTATATAATTAGCGGTAGAATTTAATGAAAAAATAGCATTTGTTTATTGGTCCTGGATAAACACTGAAACTAGTGAAGCCCCTTATAAAACATAATATTAGTGATAGATTTATTGTTTTCAGTCCAGTAAATTCTTCAAAGCATACATCTGTACAATTGTTGAAGCTGGGAGAGACATACCACAGGTATGTTAACAATTTTCTATTTTAACTAAACATACACCATGTTTTTGTCATAAATTATGGTGTACATACATAAGGGCACTATGTATTCAATGTATAAAATGGTAATTAAAATACAATCATAATGAAATAATAGTTTAAGTTTGAAATATATTTTTACTAACAAGTGATTGTACCCATACAATAGAGTAAGGTAGTTTTGTACCTCATATTCTATCAGCTCTAACTGTTAAATGCCAGTGTCTGGATGGAATAAGAATAGATTCTTCAACCCTATGCTGTGTTATCATATGATTGAACTAAACCCGACCCTGACAGTTTACAGTATGCCGCATTTGGGTGAGGAACAGCTAAATGCCCTAGACACTCATAGACAACAGAGTAGGCCATGCAAGAAGCTGTGCTCTCTGATCCCCAACCTGTTTGCCCAGTGTGAAGATTATGGGCATAACCCCTTAGAGGAGGCCTATATCCATCAGTGAAATGCAATAGGCTGATGATATTGATGAACTGTTAACCTATCACTAGGTGAA
Organism: Jemadia suekentonmiller; assembly: GCA_018245575.1. Classification (NCBI taxonomy): domain Eukaryota; kingdom Metazoa; phylum Arthropoda; class Insecta; order Lepidoptera; family Hesperiidae; genus Jemadia; species Jemadia suekentonmiller. Next base: position 13,191 of record DWDU01001444.1, read on the forward strand.
CACTAAGAAAAACTATTAAACCTGGGGCTTCGGGCCTTAGTCATTCTTTCTTCATCACCAACCTTACCAAAGAATTTCTTGTCTTTGGATTACGTAATGTTCATAAAAATTGGCAATTTTACTACAGCAGTACTGCTACTACACAAAACATCTTAAATTGTTCAGTTGAATAATAAAATATCTATAATTACAATTATTGCTTCAACAGAAACACATCTTTTATCTTAGATAATCTATTTATCAGTAAATATGTAAGGACATAACATACAATTAGCAAGAATAATTGGAATTTTTTTTATATAATCAATGGGTAATTGTGAAAATATTATTTTTAGTCTCAATGAACTTAACGATGACCAAATGAAGATAGTTAATCATGCTTTGAAGATATTCAGCAATCCACAAAAAACACAGGAACCAACTTATGATCCTGTAACAAATACTCGTTTTATATACAAGTAAGCATTGTTACATATCATTTGAAATTATGGTACATTTGACAAATGAAATGAATTTAAAAAATTGACTGGCCTGTTAGTGCAGTGGTTTGGATACCTGATAGCTAAACTGCATTTTGGGAGGTCGATTCTCACCCAGCTCTAATATTTGTGTGATGACCACAAGTATTTATTCAGTCTGGATGTAAAAATCTCTAATATATACAAATGCAGTTTACATGCTGGTACAGAACCCTGTGTATCCCGGTTAAATAACACTTGACTGAATTTTATTGAAGATTTAATTGTTAAAATTCATTTCACAGAGTTGTATCACCAAAAGATTTAACAGTTGTGGGTAATAAGAACAAAGTTATGTTTAAGCAAAAGAAAAATGAAATTAGGAAAGAGCCCATCAAGAAGGTGGAAAAGAAAGAAGTAAAATTTATACAAGAAGAAGAAGAAATAACATGTCCCGTTTCTGAGGTAAATATGTGTTTTTGTTGGAGTCTCACATGGTACAGTGAGGTTTATATTATTGAATACTTATTGCTTCAGTCTTATGAACTGATTAGGGTATCTTTGCAATCAACTGCTATAGCCTATAGCCTATATATAGTATATAGCCTACATAATGGGACTCAATCATACCTGAACTATGTGATGGGCAAAATAATTTTTCCAAGATGTGGCATTATAGACATTTCTAATGCAGTGGTTAATTTTTTGAATTATCCTTTCCGTCTATTAAACACAGCCACATAATTAATGAATCTATTTAGACATCAAATCTTTGTGTCGTTCCTTAACAAACTACCCTCTTTATCACCCACTAGATGACTTTGGTCTTGTGGTAACCACTAAAGTAAAAAAAAAAAACCCAAAGCTCCATAACAGTTAATTGCTCAAACATTGTTTATCTATAAAGTAGTTATTTATAAAAAAAATTTTAGGCCAAAGTTACAAGAAGTGGTAGGAAGGTGAAGTTGCCAAAAAATATTTTACCTGAAGAAACACCTCAGAAA
>DWDU01001445.1:0-14650 GCA_018245575.1 Jemadia suekentonmiller
TTATCAATTTTCTAAATATAAATAGTCACTACACTGATCTAAAAAACTGATGAAATATGGAATGCAGGCATAATCGTATTTCAAATTCGGAACGCGATAACGGCAAAAAATGGTACATTGATCGTAATTTCCAGCGGCGAGGCCATGAAAAAATTATGAATTAAAGTTATAACTGGTCAGAACTGGTTGTGGGCAGCACCGAAGGACATTCTCAATTCCGCCGCGCACCATTACAACCGCCGAGTCGTATGTTTGATCTACGCGGGTCTGTTTCCCGTTGTGGTTATTGCAACTTTAAAATTGTACCATGTATTTTCTCTCAATATTTATATTTGGGAATTCAATAAATTATACTGTTACTCATATCAATGTGTATTATTTTCAAATTATGTACTCCATTATACTGAATTTGAATAGGTACGTGTAAGCAATTACTGGCGCCTATTAAACGTCACGACGCTGAATTAATTGTGCAAGAACAAGTAGCAGTGGTAACCTCGTGTTTTGAGATTCAGCCTTTTAATCCGGAGGTCTGGGTTCAAATCCAAGCACCTCTAAAATGTGCGTTTCAAAGAAAAATATTATTCGCTATAACAGGGAAGAGAAATATCGTGAGAAAACCTGCCTTAGAGTTCATTAAAACAAACTTCTAAAGGCGTGTGAAGCTTGTCAACCCGCACTCGCCCGTGTGGTAGAGTATGACCTTATCCCTCTTATTAAAGGCGACCCGTGTTCCAACAGTGGAATGATAAGTCGGAAAAAAAATATAAAAAATAACTGTCAAGAATCAGTAACGTACCTAATGGTAAGAGAGACAGCGACATCAAAAACGTGCAACAGAATGGTGCCATTTTGTCCTTTGAGGTTATTTAATAAGCGGCCAACAAATGGTTGCAACGAACAGTTACGTACTGCAAGCGCACGAGACCAAGATGATATTATCCAACAAGTGGACATCTGTGAGGAACGTAAAAACTATCATTCCTCTGCAGTTAGATCTTAGATAAGTGTTAATAGGTTCATTTCATCCGCCCTTCAAACCTGTCTAAATCCCTATTACAAACTGAAAAAGTGCAATAATTTAATCCTGGAGCCAACCAATATGATCAAACCACATGTGGACATGTGGACGTCTGGTCAAATTACAAACCAAATAAAACATCACAATTATCTCGTAACCGCTTTTATTCGCTCCAACGACTGACATTTTCCTAGCAGCTGCATCATTTCAGCGACACCCGGGCCTTCGTTCAGACCGCTCAGAGCCTTCCTCAACATTTTCATTAGCTCCGGAAACTTAATATTATTCTCAGACGAAAAATCTTTAAGACGGTTTTTAAGGCCACACGCCTCAAATTCCTTCGACTCAATTTTCTCTAAATGATCTATCAATTTTACAAATACTTCTTTATTGAAATCGCTAACATTTTTTGAGGGTAAAATCCAAAGAAATCCGAATTTTGACGACACCAATTCTTCTACCCTCGTTAGTCTAGATGTGGCCCAGTTAAGAACTGTTTTGATGTGTTCTTCTGATGTATTCAAGTTCTCTTCTGGGTATTTATCGGTGATTAATTCTCGCACTCTCGCCACTAATGCTTCCGTGAGTTTACTATCTTGTAAATGCCTCTTAATTTCTAATCTGTTGCATTCTTCTAACAAATCAGGATTTAGGCGGCTGGGGTGGGACGAGACATTTTTTATCTGGAACTGTTAAAATATGGGGTTATTTTTAAACCGTCAAGCAAACCAACACAATTTACAATAAAGTACAATGCTGTAAGACAAATATTTCAAAGACAAAATCTCTTCCATTTTATACCGAAACCCTTTAAGAAAACAAAAACAAATCTTGAAAGAAAATCAAGGCATAGTTAAATCTTTATATTACATGTAATAATAACATACACCAACAAGTTTTTTTTTATTATATTTATTATATCTCATAGGATGTGGCCAATGCTTACCAACAATCTATGAAAAAATAATTGCAGTAAGACATCGCCTAAACTACGTGCGCGTCACAGTCAAGGTACGACAATATAGCGATTAGGCAACTTCAAAGTTGACTGCCGCGTTGGTCGGGGTTTTCAAGGGCTACTGCTGATCCAAGGTTCTGGGTTCAAATCCCGGTTAGATACTATTGCATTGTTCTAACTTAGAATTTCTAGTTAATTTATTTAGTGGCTCAGACTTTCAACTTGTTCCCGGTGTATGGCAAAAAGCTGACCACCACCTATATCAATATGGGACATATAAGTGACTGATGACACATGGGAGTGTACTACATTCCTCTGCCTACCTCTTCGGAGATTACAGGCGTAGTGGAAATTTTAAGTTAACTTCCAAATAGAGGATAGCTCATACCTCTTTGACCAATTCGTCCATTGTTTTTAGTCGCACTCCTGCACCAGGCACGTGGTCGAAGCCCCCGCCAGAGAGGGTTATATAGTTGACTAAAGCCAAGGGGTATATTCCTGGAAAAAGATGTAATGGGGAACTTTTGTGAGAATGATATTCTTTAAGGATTCTATTGGACAGACATAGTTTCCCATGTGACATTAAAATAGCCAACTCAAATCCTTTTTTTTCAATGTATTGAACACAATATGCAAAGTGAATTTTATACGTGCACAGCTTAGAAGAACTTCAAAGTTTCTTCAAATGCTGTCAAATTCTTTGTAGAGTTGATAGTTGATTATGAGTGATCAGCCATCGTGGTGAAAGGATTAGTCATAATGTCCAGGGTGCACCGGGCAGTGTAGGTTCATATTAAATCAAGTCAGTCACCGCTCGAGGAGGCTCCTTTCGTGCACCCCTTTCAAATTATAGCACTTTAAAGAAGTTGTTAGTATAAAATATGTATCATTGTAAAACTTACCATTATTTCTGTAATCCTCTACTCGCACATCACTCTGTCTCTTACTCAATTTGGTCCCATCAGAGTTGACAATTAATGGCATATGCCCAAATTGAGGTGGTGTCCATCCAAAGGCTCTATAAATTTAAGACATGTTCATATTGTATATGAATTTTAAGTTTGAGATTATTTAATATTGGATTTAAATGTATTGTTTAAAAAATGCTTTATAATTAATGTTATCAATTGATTAATACTTATAATTGGTCTGAGATTTCTTAAATATATTTCAATCATTCCTTTGTATATTTATTTTATCTTTCTTTCTGAAGCATAATGGTTGTACAGGGTGTAATGGATAAACTTGTAAAAAATTAAAATGAATGTAATATCGAAATTCTTACTTATAAATCAGCATATGTTTTGTAGTGGATATTTGCCATTCTACACCCCGCAGAACATGTGTGACGCCCATGAGGTGGTCGTCGACTACATTCGCGAAGTGATATGTGGGAAAGCCATCACTTTTAAGAAGCACCGGATCACCCTCGTTGAGTGACACATCATATGCAATGCCACCAAAGATGAGATCATCAAAGAACTGACAGTCTGATGACAACTACAAAACAGATATCATTTTAAAGCACTCAAACTTTTGATACACTGGCATATTAATAATTATTTGTAGATCGTTGATTTGACATGACCTTGATTGCCTCTTAGGTCAAATGATTGCAAAAGCAACTGCTGATCGGCACATCCTGGGATCAAATACCGGGTTGAATACTATAATTGATTTTTGTAACATAGATTTTATAGTACTAATTTCTAGTTGTAGTCAGACCCTGGATTTGTGTTTGGTATATGACAATAGGCACATAACCTACTTCATGGTGGAACAGATGCATAATTGGTGAAATATGGGAGTGTAGTACATGTCTCCGCTGACCTCTTCGTAAATAACAGGCACTATGTTACTTTTGGTTTTATTTGAACCCCATTGTATATCACTCAACCTATCTGATCCTGAAAGGCTTATACCAGAAATAAAAATTTGGTGTCAATCATGCTTTTCAAGTGTGAAAAGACCTCTAGTCTCATTCAACTATAAAGGAAATGTTGGAGGAAGTGAAGGATCATCTATCACCAGAAAATCAAACGAGATGTAAGAATATGTTAAACAAGAATGTAACATTACACCTGTAACCCCCCAAGAGGTAAGCAGAGGAGTGTAATATACTCCCAATTACATACACACACTTATTTAGAATTAATACATACACTTATTTAGAAATGTAAATGACTACAAAGACGCTAACCTCTTGCACAGATCCATTGCAAATACATTTGTACTATGACACACATGTTTTTGTATGAAATCTGGATACATTACCACACCCCAAAGAATTTTTTATATTTCCATTTTAAAAATCCATATTTAAGTACCTTAAATCTAATACAATATGAAGTGCCGGCCTTCATCTTTTCTTTGACATCATCTTGTGATAGATGTCGGCATCTATTGTCATACTTAGGCACCTTCTGGCTTCTGATTGCATCTCTTCTTAATATGTTCAGCCTACGCTCTGTGCAGAAGCAATGGTAAGCAGATCCGTTTTCGAGAAGTTTTACAATCTGCTCACTGAAAATTGCTATAATAGTATTAAAAATAACACTGTAATTTTAAATGTTTTATATTAACTACACTTTACTGTTTAATGAACTTTGTGCATAAAATAAACATCGCCAAAATAAATAGAATAAAATACAAAACCACACATCACAAAAAATTTATACAAAATAAGTCTAAATATTCCCTTTTAGGACCGCGGTCTGTTATATCGTCAACGGGACTACTTTCCAATTACAAAATTTTTAATAACGACAATTTTGACATTTTCAATAAGACAAAATTTTCGATAAGACAAAATTGATTATATATTACCGGTAAATGTGTAGCCTCTCGCTCTGCAGGTAAGGGCCAAACTTACCACCCTTTCCGGGGCCCTCGGCGCACTTTATTCCCGCCCATTCCAAGTCCCTTATCAGGGCATTCACGGATCCTTCGACTTTTCGAGTCTGATCCGTATCCTCTATACGTAGTATAAAAACACCTTTACGAGACTTTGCAAATAAATAATTGTATAAAGCAGTCCTCAATCCACCCAGATGTAAATATCCAGTCGGACTCGGCGCGAATCTTACCCTAGGATGAATAGTTTTTAACATCCGACGCAAGTTATATTGTGGGTGCATACACAAAATTTGAAATAAATTCAGACGAGATTTACAATAGAACATATTTATATATAATATTCCTATAAAAGTTTAGAAAATAAGAATTAGGTATAAATTTTGTGTCATATTCTTCAATATCAGTATTAAAATTAAAAACTACAGCACCGAACAATTTCTTCTTGTCAGTGACGACAATCAGCATCAGCTGTAGTGAATAACAAGAAGAATTAGTATTTATTTTATAGTTTATATTGAAAATATTCTAAACATTTTTGTTTAATAATCACAAAACATAAGCATTTTATATAGTGTTAAAAATATTAATTAATGTTATCAATATTATTCTTTTTTTCGTTGTGATGTTTATGTTTAATAAAAAGGAGAATTTTACATATATTACTGACTTAACTAATGCACATTGCTTTAAGTAAGTACAAATACATCTAACTGTCCTTAAACATCAATATATAATTAAAATTTCTTAAACCAGCATAGACTCAAAATTTCAAAAAAATATTGAAGTCTATGGTTGTTATTTCATTTTGTTCAGATGTCGAAATAACAGTGAAATTAGTGAAAGTCATTATTAGAATTAACATAACACCGTTAAAAATGGTTTGTAGACAACATTTTTCGAGCCGAGCCCCGAAATCGTCGGAAGAAAGGCGATCTAATTATTCCAATAAGCTATTCGCAATTGACAGCTCAGTTGACTAAGGTTATGATGTTACTACGTTTTCTTTCAGAATAAATTAAAATCATCACAGAGAGACAAGGTGAAGAAGTTCGTAGCTTTTACGCAGACCAGCGAGACAACAGCCATTTACTGTCTATCACAGAATGATTGGAAACTAGACTTGGCAAGTGATAACTACTTCCAAAACCCAGATGCCTACTACAAAGATTCCATTAAAACATTAGTGGACAGAAAAAAGTTGGATCAACTATTCAATAAGTATAGAGATCAGCAGGAGAACGATAAGATAACAGTCGATGGTGTAATGAAGTTCTTAGAAGACCTTAATCTTAGTCCAGAATCTATATTGGTGCTTATAATCGCGTGGAAATGCAAGGCGGCGGTGCAATGCGAATTTTCCAAAGACGAGTTCACGACAGGCCTCATGGAGCTCGGTGCGGACTCTGTAGATAAGTTAAAAGCGAAATTATCAACTCTAGAGTCAGAAATTAAAGACCCTATAAAATTTAAAGATTTCTATCACTTTACTTTTAATTACGCAAAAAATCCAGGTCAGAAGGGCCTAGATTTAGACATGGCGGTGGCTTATTGGAATATAGTGCTCCGTGGGAGATTCAAGTTTCTTGATGCATGGTGCAAATTTTTAACGGTATGTTGTCAAACACAGTTTGGTTGGTATATAAAGAAAACATGTAATTCTCACATTACACTCATAGCTTCATACCTAAATTTTATACACACGAACAACCATTAAAAAATTTCATCCTTTTGGTAAGAAAACATCACTTAAATATTTCAATGAAGGTGTAGGCATCAAAGTATAATACTTTCACTTGTCACTAAAGCCATGCTAGGCACACATCCAGTGATCCATATTCTGAGTGATTACTGGCAATTTTAAACTAGGACACCTAAATAATCCTTTGCTAGATCTAAAGCATGAACTCAGAACCTCTTGCTCATAAGTCTCACTTGCAACTACTAGACCAACAAGGAAATGTACTTTCATCAACTCAAGTCAACTTTTATAATGTTGAAGCTTTCCTTTTTATTATAAATAGAAAACAGCATCTGTTCTCAAATTAGTATTGTCTTTGATTTTGATTTGTCTCATGAGCTGAAAGTGTAATAACACATGGTCACATGTAAATTTGTGGTGAATGTTTGGTATTTATGTCAGTCTTTATTTGCCTACTGTTTGACACATACATATAGACTTATACTTACTAGTCAAAATTGTTGACTAGTGAGTATAAGTCTACTTTGTTGGTTGTGTTGGTTGCAAGGGCAATTGTCGACTGCCAGCAATGGCCAGTCCTGGGTTCATATCCCATATCGGGCACTACTTGATATTTCTAAATTACATTTTCTAGTAGTGGCTAAGAGTCTGGATATGTGCCCTGTATATGGCTATAGACTCAGCACTATTTCACATTAAAACATTAAATTAACAGGTGAAATGTGGGAGTGCACTACACTCCTCTGTATATCCTTTCAGGGATTACAGATGTAATGTTATATAGAAAACATAAGCAAAATGATTGAACAAGTTCTTTTCAAAGTTGGTTGAAGTGATTTATATGTAGTATTGGCTATTTGCTGCTGCTTGTGGCTGCTCTATCTAGCTCTCTGCTTGTGTGTTATTCCCTCAGTTTAATAACAGTTTTTTTTTTGGGTGGTCTTCAATCATATGTTTGTATCCTTCACACCGGCAATACAATGTACTGCCATGGAATTTGTCATACAATCATAAAAATATTATTTTATATTTAACAATAGAGTGCACATTAAAGCAATTATTTTGTATAAAATTGTCAGCATTATACATTGTGATGGGAGTTCTTTGTCATGTTTGAGATGTTAATAGAATTCAAGACAACAAGTACTAAAAAACTCATAACACTAAAAATGACGAAAAACATATAATATTATGTGTGTCACTATTTTATTATGAAGTAAGCTGAAGTACTACATGTTTAGCAAGTTAATGTTTGAGTCATATGTGAATCATTGGTTTTTTATTCATGTTAAGTACTCAAGTGGCAGACACCAGCCTCAAGTGGTCACTGTGGAGGTTCTACTGGTATCCATGCAAATAAAACCTCATCAAATACAAAATATGATTCATCTGTTTGACTGGCCTGTTGGTGCAATGGTTAGTGAACCTGACTGTTGCACTTGGGGTCGTGGGTTCGGTTCCCACTCAGAATAAATATTTGTGTGATGAACGCAAGTTGTTGTTCTGTGTCTGGGTGTAATAAAAATGTCTATTAAAGTATATGTGTAGTTTATCAGCCGTCTATTTACTGTACCACAAGCTCTCTTGATGCTTACTTTGCGATCAGATGGCCATGTGTGAAGATGGGATATTATTATCTGCTTGCTGGTAAACATTTACAATTATAGTATTGATGCCAGAATATATATATATATATATATATATATACAGTTTGCCAACAATTTTACTCCTACCTTGAAGCCATAACTATTTCTATTTCAGTCTCAATTATGATTATGAGTTTTCCAGAGATGACTATATTTTGTTCTCGGACGTAACAACATGTCTGTGAAAAGCTTTGAATGAGACAAATACTATTACTGTTCTTGAATTTATAACTTTCGTCATGTAGATAGATATCCATTTATTATTCATACAAACAATGAAGAAGAGATTCATTCTGTTAACTGGTTTATACATTTTTTTCTACTATTTCAGGAGTAACACTAGGACTAATTATGTATGCACTATGATCGTAAAACACTGTTTGATGTAACGATCCTCCAAAGATATCGTATTTAACTGATTTCCTGGTTCAGTGATTAGTGAACCAGAATAGCGAGCTGAAGTTGTGGATTTGATTTTAATCTCAGATGATTGTATGAAGAGTGTGAGAGTTGTACTGTGTCTGGGCATGATATTATCTATATAAGTATTTATTTATAAAATATATATCAGTATATCAGCTGTCTGATAACCAGAGTAAAGCCTTTATCCAGTCAGATGGCTGTGTTTAATTTATCCACAGACACAGTATTTTTATTATGAAAAGTATCCCCTGAGTTTTGTATATTAAATGACCTGTATATTAACATTCTATTGCTGACATTTCAATTGTTTTAAATCCAGGAACATCACAAAAGATCGATACCCAAAGATACGTGGAATCTACTACTCGATTTTGCGACACAAATCGACGACGGCATGAGTAACTACGACGCGGAAGGGGCGTGGCCGGTCCTAATCGATGACTTTGTCGAGTGGTGCCAGAAGCATGAACTCACAGGAGACGGGGTCAAAGTGCTAGAGCCGGTGTCCGGCTAGCATGTATCCTACGACCTGCAATTTGTGGCGAGGCAACACATGTACATCAATGATACACTGAGTGAAAACTTTAACAAAAGCCAGTACATGTTAGATGTAATGTCTTGCTGCATTCTGTATTGGACGGAGCTATGTTCAGTTGAGTGCCTCACAGTTATAATAATTTTTGAACTGTGTAGCTGACATTGTAATACATGTAATTGTATATACAATTGATAAAACGTAACGTAACAAAAAAAAAAAATTGATATCAATTGTTATAACAATGTATAGACCAATTTTCATTCAAATTATTAAACTCGACTGCATGTAGCTCTGGGTTTGTCTGTTAGTTAAATAATTCAACTGTAGTGTTGCTCCAGTTTCCTATCAGCTAAGATATTATAGTCAGAGGGAAACCCTTTTTGTCCTATAGATATTATATTGAAGATACAAGCGATTTATAGAGTTTTTCAAAGAAGATTTTTGCAATGAGTTTAGCGTACTAATCCTTGAGGGTTTAAAATTAAGCTGTAAATATGTATATACACCTGTTAATGATATTTTTTCTTTTTTATTATTAAACCTTAGAAAGTCTGAGTCTTAATCTTTTCCTATAATCATCAATATGTACAACAATACAGTTTGATGTTGTTAATCAGTCTGAATATTTAGTACAGTAACAGACTGTTACATAATGCATAATAATTTACAATACACACTGTGTGTATTGGTTTTGTCAAATATGTAAGTTAGGAAAATTTTAAAGTATGTCTGTAATAAATTTGATTTGATATTGTAATGTGGAGGGGTAGCTATAATAGTTTCATGCCTTTTGATTGTGTACAGCCCGTGTTAGTTTGGCTAAGTGATAGTTGTGATTAACATAATATAAATACCATCAAAAAGTGTTAAATTAAGCTGTAGCTACCATCACAAGAGGGCAAATTTTAACGACAATTAGAAAGAAGACAAAGAGAATTGTCTTTTACTGCGTAAATAGTTAATGTTTAGTATACAGCAGATTCACTAACTACTGTATCTTCCAAATATAAATTTTTCTACTTGTCGCCCTTTACTCCATCTGCAACTATTAAATTCACAACATACACTTTTCGCTTACATGCGTCATAGTGGTGAACTTAGATCTTATTTACCACTTGGAGCTGGACACTTCAACTATTTGCCCTAAATAGCTGTAACATCTACCCTCCACGATATTCTATTACAACTTCAATAATGATTTTTTTTTATCTAAGTGAATATACATTTTTGAAGGTTAAAATTACAAACTAATAAAGGAGCTGGTTGTGTATTATTTATTGTATTTATTGGTTTCTAATTATTTGTTTATAAATGACATGCTATTAATTATTGTGCTACAATCAACCTCCATGTGAGACAAATTTTAAACATAAGTTAACAATGTGTTGTATATTACAATAAAACATAACACAAAAAATTTCAATACTTTATTGTCATCAACATAATGTGTTGCTTATAGGATAACATGGGATTATGAAAATAATAAAATATTTCGTACTTAGATTTAATTTACAAAAGTGGAAATTTATGTATCGAGTATTAACAGCATTAAATTGTTATTGAATATATTGTTTTTTTTTGTGTTCATAGTGGAACATTTTGTTATAAATGGCAAAAGAAGTACCGTTCACGTGATTGTTCTGAAAATAATTTACTTACGTGTTGCCTACGTGATACGTCCCATGAAAAACAGTAGTGCTGCCATCTAGGCGATAGCGTCGCCAACCATGTGACATACCAGTACTGTCATCTAAGCGCGAAGCATTACATGATGTGGGGTTACAGAGATAGGTCTCATCGGTCGCCCAGGCAATGCTCTCTCGCCCTAGGCGAAGTCAGTGGTTTATTTCGGTACTGAACTTCGCTCCTGTCAGTCTCTCTACCGTAATTCCACCACACGCATCTACTTGGATTCGCAACTTAAACAATAAAACTATGAATGTGAAAGTCATTATGGTCAACAACATGAACAGTATACTGCCAAAAAATAGATGACTCATTCACGTCCACATTGTTGTACAGTTAACACATGTTATTGCTAACCTTTCTCATTAAAGTTTTTAAGACGTTCGTATCGATGACAGTGATGTTCCTTCCCTCTCGACAGAGATTTTCCTTTAATAGTTTGTTATTTTGTGACAAATATGGGAAATGCTTGATTAATGATTATCGAAATCATTCATTCTATAATTGTTACACTAACAAACTAGCTTAAAGCTTATTGCCAGTTTTAAATGACTTATATAGACAAACCGGATACGTAATAAATAAATTTCAATAGGTTTCTATTGAAATAACTGATATTTATAAGATCCTAATAATTATGATGTTCTTATGTTCAATAAGGTATATGAAATTACATGATCTGTAGTGCATTAAATCAAAAATATTTACCGCTGTAGGTAGTACACTATCAAGTTTTTCACGATTTCCAGAGTATGTTTTCTAGCTCCGTACTGCTTTATAACATAAACCTGTTTATTTGATATTCACAAACAGTATAATATACTCTCCACGTTTTCACTGGCTGATTCAATGTTGGCTATATCTGTCGAGCTTCCCTCTATTCTTAAAATTCAGCTCTCACGTCCATTTTGGCATTATATTATAATTTAGTTTTTAACTTACAAACACAAATTTAACAACGAAAACACAGTAAAGGAAAAAAACTCACTTATCAAAGTATAAATGACTCGTCATCTAACAATAGTTATAATATGTCTTAAACTATAATCATAAAAAGTTTAGATTCGTAAGAGAGAAAAAAACGCAATTACTGGATTGCCGAACGCAATAACTAAGTAGAACGTAACTACTAACAAGGGCTGCATTCCACTAAGGGTTCATAACGCCCGAAATACTGTTTTTGCTGTTCCACATGGCGCTCGCGCTCGTTGTGATTGCGCGAAAACGTCACTAATATAGTCATGACTTACGCTCACGTAGAGCTCACGATAACCATTTCAAGACGTGAGTCGTAACGAATGTTGCAAGAATTAGTGGTATTATAAAACGTCAGAGCAATAAGGATGTAAATATATCAATGTCAAATTACAATTTATTTGAATATAATTTATTTGACACTCCACTGTTATTAAATATATAGAATTAAAATTTATTTTTTTGTTATAAATCAATTTAGTGTTAACATTTACAGATTGTAACCTAACCTAGTCTTTGGTATAGTTTTTCTAACTCGGTATTTGCTACTAAATATAATGTATTTAAATGCTTTAAACGTACCATAACCCATTCCACTTAGGCTTACGATTTCAACGCTCGGGCCACAGTGGAACTTTAAAAACGGTAGAATCGTAAATGCTTACTGTTCATACCCTATTTTGACATTCTTTCTTTTTAAATCTGACATTGACATTTGACAGCGATTTAGAAATTACAAAAATTGATTTGGTTACTAATTCGATTTTGCGAGGCAAATAAATAAAAATGTCTCTACGTTTAGGCGGTGCTCTCAAGGAGCTGAGGATTCATCTGTGTCAAACTAGCAAACAGTCCGCTGGTGTAAGGTAAACGTATTTGATTACATAAACAGTCCTCTAACCTTTTTGCAGGACCATATTTTTCTCCTTTATTTTCACTGATGTTTTATAACACTAAGAGAAAAGTATATAATACTAACTTTGATACTTGAACATCAGTTTACGAATGTTGTAATTTTTTTTATCAGAAATTATTAATAGAAACAGAAAACTCATAATGGGCATTGCAAATAAATTAAAAATTGTTTATTTTTTTTAAATAAAATTATTTATAATCGGTTTCAGAGAATTCATACAGAAGAATTATGTGAATATCAAAAAAGAGAATCCCAATTTCCCCATTCTGATTCGTGAATGCAGTGGAGTGCAGCCTCGTGTGTGGGCTCGTTATGGTATGGTTTGGTTTATGTGGTTATAATTGCAAATCTTTCTCTGTAGTACAAATCAACAAGGATACAGGGGTACAGTCTAACCTTGTGATAGTAGATGTTGGACAATTTGTTTGTGAGATCTATCCTCATAGAATACATACTTGCTTAATTATTCCATATCATATTCATAAAAATGTCATGCAACAATAGAAGTAACAACAAAATTTTATAAAATGCTTGTACTGGTATATCATCATAAGCCTATTTTAAACATTGTTGATACTGACTGATAATACAATAATAATTATTATATCACACCCCATCTGGTATGGGGTAGATAGAAAGCATAGTTATACCTATTAAATGTTTGTTTATGACACCCATATCTTTAGAAAACCCAATGAAGATCTACAACTAAGGGGAGTATGTTACTAATATAAATAAAACTTATAGATAAAGGTTGTGAAATCAGTGAATCACTGTGTGATCTGAGCTGTGAACAAGTGATGTTTGTGATTGGAAGAATAACAACTCACAAAAAGTATGGCTATCCACTGTTTATATAGTTATCAGTAATTTGATAGGTTTCTATAAATGAAACAAGTATGAGATTTATTAATAGTTCGCTTAAAACGATGGCACTCCTAGTCATAACCATAATTTAATAAATAAATTGCTGAGAGATGAATCTGATCAGCAACATTGTCTGATTTAACCTTCTCTACCAAGTGTTCACAAATGTTTTTACATGTTTTAAAGCAAAAAGGTGTATTCAACATACTGCTTGTAATATTGTATTCTTTCAGATAGTAGAGGAAAAGTAACTGATCTTTTTTAATTAGTAATTTCTAAGTAGTAATGATAAAATAAATAGTTTTACCATATTATGAGAACTACTCTGTAGTGTATTATTTTAAATCACAACCTCATTTTGATACAGTTGATAAAACTCAAGTGTAAAATATGCAATTAGCAATAACCAAAATGTAAATAAGGATATTATGTCCCAAAACATGTAACAGGTTTTATTTATTTTTCAGATAGAGGTGTTGAAAAAAGCACAGCTCTAACAGACTTATCAGCCAATGATGTCTTGAATGCTGTGAAACAATTAGTAAAATGAACCCATATATTAATTTGCATTATAGTGATTAGAAAATTGAGAAACTATGTTCAATAAAAGATAATTGTTACATAAATAATTTATTATGCTTAATAAAATCTACATCCAGTTAACAAACATGGCGCTGTTGTTAGTTGCAATAAACTCTAGTTATTAAAACATTCAATGTTTTATTACTTAAAAAATATTGCTCTCTATATAAGTAACAATTGTATTATAATTGATATTTAATAATTCACATTTAAATAATTTAGTCATTGTGATATTTACTCTTTGTATTCTTTATACAGTTCACATATTTACTTTAACAGACAGTCAACTACAAACACTATATGATTGAGTAGGCCATTAACAGCCCTAATCAAAATATACTGCCTCGTTGGTTGTGTTGGTTGTGTTGGTTGTAATTGCGACCGCCGATCATAAGGTCCCGGGTCCGGCACTACTAAATTTTCTAATTTAGATTTTCTAGTAGTGGCTCGGAGTCTGGATATGTGCCCGATGCATGGCAATAG
>DWDU01001446.1:0-14650 GCA_018245575.1 Jemadia suekentonmiller
CCAAATGTTCATGTAATAATGCAATATCAAAGTCCTTACATGCCCTACAGTTTTCATATAAAGAATTTTTGAGACTTCTTTATATGAAAGCTTAATAGGTGAAAATATAACTTTCATCATACCCCACATCATACCCCACATCATATTACATCATAGCCCACATATCTATTTATATATACTTGTTAACATTAAAATCATATTGACACAAATGATTGTCTTCGTCGGGTTAAAACACCCAATAGGCGGTAGTCGGAGATAAAAAATTCGCGAAAAAAAATACTCTCTCTAATCTTTGGAAATGAAGTCTTTATCGTTAAAGACCAAGGTATTCCAAGATCTTCCATTGTTGCAATTTATGACAACGATATTGTGCTAGTAAAGTAGATATAGTTACATTATGTAAGTAAGTTTGCTTTTGACTGCCCTTTTGGTCGAATGTTTGCCAGCGCGACTGCCAATTGAGAGGTTCCGGGTTCAAATACTAGGGTTCAATACGAGGGTCGCGTACTATTGGATTTTAATACTAGGTAGAATATCTAGTGAAATTTCTAAGTGTAGGTCGGAGTAAGGATTTGTGCCCAGTGTATCGTAATTGATAACAGGCTCACTACCTATTAATGATGCGACGGAAACGTAAGTGGTGAAACGTGGATATGCAATACATTCCCCTACCCACCTCTGCTGGGAATACAGGCGTGATGTTACGTTATATCAGGTTAAGTTTGCTTTTGTAACCTTCGCATATATCAATAAGATTTTACTGACAAACGCTAAAGGTAGGTAATGACTGCAAACATATTTAGTAATTTTTATTTTCATTCGTTGCCTATTACGAGTAGGTTCGTTCCTTTTACATCTTTAACTTTAATGGTTAAGACAGTTTTTTGATCTACCGATTTGGATTCCGCTTTTAACGTTCTTAATTTGAGATAATCAAAATTCTCCCTTTAATTTTCATGTCCCTTTGATGGTATTTTTCATTGTAATCGGATTTCTGGATCATCGCCGAATTCAAATTATGCATCCGATTTAACTTCTACAAGCATACTGATCATTATCTTCCTAAGTATTATCAAGCGCAGATTTTGCGATTGAATAAAAAAGCATCTTCGATTTCGGAATATGGGTTTTATTGTATACGATTTTAAGTATATATTATCATATCTTATACTTGAACAGAACATAACCCTCGTCTGTTTTCTTCGATTTTTGCTGAAGGGATTTAATCAGTATATATTACTAACTCTTTATCAGTATATTTTACTAACTCTTACTGCCTCGTTGGTCGTGTTGGTTGCAAGTGCGACTGCTGATCGGGAGGTCCTGGGTTCAATTTCCGGGTCTGGCACTACAAAGTTTTTCTAATTTAGATTTTCCGGTAGTGGTTCGGAGTCTAGCAATAGGCTCACCTATTCCATAGTGGGACGTAAACGTAACTGGTGAAACGTGGGAGTGTTTTACATTCCGCTGCCTACCTCTTCGGGGATTACAAGCGTGATGTAACGTTTATACATTAAATTTTGTATTACGTACACGAAAATGTGTTCAACCAAAATATGTGAAATTTCAATATACAAACACATTATAGTGGCAACTATAATTGCGACGTAAACTTAACTAACCCGAATGTAAATGTGATCGACGGACCGATCGCAAATCTCCATAAGGGGTACTTGCGACCCCAGATAGCGCTCGAAGGGTTTTATTAAGACATCAAACCCAGGAGGTCAAAATCTTGTACCTGTCATATACATTAATACTGCCAATAACCCAATTTGTACGCTAAAGGATCTTGGACTTTATGCAATTGTCGTAAGAGGGCCTATCGAGCGTCGTTCGATGGTTAAGGGTTATAAGGGACTTGTTTGATCGTTGTTGAACAGCGAGTACGTTAACAAACGAGAAACAAACGTAATCAATCATTATGTGAGTTCTGCCTTATTTTAAATAAATATTTATTAGTTGCCTGATTATCCATAGGCCAAATCATCAGTCGAAGCGGATAACATTTCAGATTCAATGGCTTGTTAGAACTATAGCTCTAACAAGCCATATATATATATTCTATAGGGAAGGATATACACGTGGATAAGGAATCTACAGGATCGTCATAGAATAATATCCACCGGAATGTATGCAATTTCTTTGTATTTTTCTATTAACTCTATTTTTTATATTATACAACAAGATACTGACCCAAGGTATGACTAGACAATATTTTAACTACATATATATGTATATATAATCTGTTTATATAAGATTCTCTTACATAAAAATTTGTTTGTATGCCATTAACTCGCTGACGGTCATACCGATAAATAGGGCGTGATTATCGACGGCCCGCGTATTTAATTAGCGATGACAATGTAAGGGTTGGGGGTGAGTGCACGTTGTGAGAGAATTCGATTTGGTTTGCGTCAAACAAGTTATTGTGGTGGTATTGTTGGAGGGTCTGGATAATCTATGATGGCCCACGACTGAGCCATCGACGGTTCTATGTATTACAGCGTGGTTCAAACATCTCGGCAACCACGAGCAATAGTTTCATAGGCGCATCGAAATCTATCTGGTGAAGATAATTGATTACATCAGGAATTCGTTCTGCAGTTATCAGTGAATAGATGCGAGAGTGCGCCAGAGGCGTAGTGTAGAGTGTGGAGACCTGCCGTGTTGCCCGATTGATGTACCGTACTTCTTTCTTTGAACACAGGTTCCCGTTGTAATCCCAAGTGTTTTATTTAAATACACGTACTTATGTTTTGGAGAGTGAATAAAAAATAATACTTCTGTCCTTTCCAAAGTTTGATTTACCTGTAAGAAACAAAATAAAAACATTACTTTAAATTTGAAAAACATACACAAATTTAATATTGTAAGAATGTGCGCTTTAGAATTACAAATAAAAAACAAATTCAAATAGCCCTTTACAAAAACACTTCCAAAGTTTTAGTGAAGTGAAAAATAGGCTTTAAAGACTCAACGAATATCCTAAAAATACCATCGAAAATAAAAAAAAACAACTGGCACTCCTATCTTTGAAAGAGAGTGCAAATTAAAATATATTTTGAATGGACTTCCGTCTTTAACACGAGGTACGGTCAGCAAAAAACTATAATAAAGGTAGGGTGTCCTGATAAGAAATCATTAGATATAAATTAGTAAGCTGCTAAATATTTAAAAAAATCATTTTATGATTGTTTTAACTATCAACACTTGTCGTTCTGCTGTTGGACAAGGGTCTCCTTTTCGATTAAGTAGTAATTGAAGCTGTAGTTTGCCACACTGGCCAAGTCGGTTTAACAGATTTTACACGCCTTAGAGAACATTAATGGGGCCTCTAAGTTGTGTATATTTTCTACAGCGTTATAGCTAGGAATATCTTATTCAATCTTAAAACGCAATTTCTTTTATTAAAAGAAGCGGCCCAGGATCTTTATTATTCACTGCTATTTTTATCTTACGGTCAGTTTCTGCCAAGAGTTCTTCTATACATTACAACGCGACATAACATTACACAATGCACAAGCCAACAATTACATGAATATTCATATGGAAATTCATTCTACGTACGTTCTACGTTCGTCTCGCTAAAGTACCCCCACGATTCGTCTAGCTAAACTTCCAAGCTATTCGTCTTGCTAAAATTTCCAGTAATTTGTCAGGGCCAACCCGCTGCAGCTAAGCCCGCGTTACAAAGTACACTTGCACTGTTCTCTAGGCTGGGCTCCGGTCCCCAGAAAGTTCGTAACGCAGAGGCGTACTGCATGAAAAACACCTGAATGCGAGGTGAAGAGTAGAATGTTAAAAATAATACATCGTGGGATATTTACACGTTTATAATTATTGGTTCATAGGCTAAGTGGTACCAATTCATTTTTTATAAACAGTTGGCTATTAAAGTCATTTAACGACTTTAAATGACTTAATGTACAAATGAAGGCCTATTAAAAATCCTATTAAATCTGTTTAGACTCTACCTACAAATCCGTGTTGGTACATGATTGACACTGCTATAGAAGAAAGAAAATAAAGAAACTGATGCACCGGACATTCTTGATCGATAACCAGATACCAGTAACGACGTCCATTAATATAAATATACACAACGTAAATTCCCTTTTTACATTTTACAAGCAACTTTATACTTTGAAACTAATCCTATTAAACAGTGTGCAGTTCCGATCCCCTACAATGTTATCAAAACTGATTAGTTGAGTCACAGTCGATAATCCCGTGACACCAGCCAGTTTAGCGGTTGTCATGGCAACACATGCACAAGGCACACTCGCCGTAATAGTATCCTCAGGGCTGCATATAACATTACCCAATTACTACACGTTAGTTAATTGGGTAATGCTATATGCACATCTAGCATGTTTATTTATCTGTACTGAATCCAAATTAATTATTTATATCATCATCACCTAGTTTCAGTCCACAGCTGCACTTAGGCTGACCTTTGGGCAGTTTTTCTTTATAATCCCTACGCTGGGCATGTTCTTTTCCGGATCGCAGAACACAGCTTCTCGTACTGCTCGTGCCTTCCGTACATCAGCAGCCAAGACTAATGTTTATGCATTCACGAGTATAGTAGAAATTAATTACGATAGGCTAATAAACGTACACAGTCGTCATAAAAATTTTCCTTAAGGTAAGTAAGTTTTATTTATTTGTAGGTATGTTTTATTTACGTAAAAATGGAACAAGTACAACATCGAATTTGAACAGTTTTCACATTATATAATAACAAAAGTAAGAATTAATCTTTATGACGTTTGGATCCTTTTTCAAATTTTGAACAGCCTTACGAAAAAATCCCTCATGTGTATTCACTTCCATTGCAATATTAAACAAGAACAAGCTAAAAGAAAAACAAAAAAGCGCATTTATGTTCCATATAATATTAAATGTACTGAATTAAATAAATAATTTTATTACATAACGGTCACGATTGTTGGTACATAGCCTCCCGGAGCGTAATATATAGCCCTCTAGGAAAATAAAACGAATAAATTTTCTCGTGGCTTGGGTAAACAAACTTCTTAAATCGGTTCTTTATTTGAATAATTATGCAAATGAATTTATCTAACAAATGGAAATAGCTAATCGAGTGTTCGGGTATTTTGTTGCTTACGTAAATTTGATCATAAGTGGGTAATGGAGTGGTATATTCAGGGATCAGTGATATTTCACTTCACCTACATTAAGAAATGCCGTTATTCTCCAACGTTTAAAGGGTTATAATTTGTAAGAAAAAATAGCGTTAAATTGTACTTCTTAAAAGCATAAATCCAATCGCATCCGTCAAAAATTAACCAGTAATTAAAACCGAATATAATTGCTATGTAACACAATTAACATTACTAATAATCTACGGTCTACACAAAAGCTCTACAAAACGACTCGCACTACGCCGACACAGTCGAAGTGACCGCTCTATCAGCACATCTACGACACACATTGCATTACTTGCGATTGCGCTGACTTTCAGATATCGATCTGACAGCGCTGACACGCATCAGGCCATGAGTATGTAAGCACAGGCTCGTATGCAAGCTTGCATGTACGTATTCATGTGATTATGTTCGGGGAGATTGTATCATATAATCTAAGCTTGTTCATAACTTTGAGTGCACCTACCGCTTCCGAAGGTATGGTTGGAGGGCAGCTGCGATATATTTGCAGTTAGCAATATGATTATACATATATACATGTACCTACCGGCTTAATTCACGAATGTTTATCGGGAAAATAATCGAGCCATCTCAAAAAAAATCATACGTGAGTGTAACCGCTACATATATAATAATGTGTATAAACACTCACAAAGACTTTAACAGTAGAATAGCAATAGTAACTTTTATCGTCACGCCACGTCAGTCAGGGGGTAGACAGGAAGAACCGAGTGCCAAATGTACTTAATATATCCTTAAAGAGCAGACGTGTTTCTACTACATTTATCACTCTCTTAGACGCAAGCTGGTCTGCCGGCTAAGCAATTGTTATTGGAATAATTTGTGGTTCGGCCTGAAGCGTATGGTTGTCTATCGCATGTATGGACGCGACTATCTCAATTCTTTGCAATAGCATCGCGATTGTGGCCGGCTTTGAATTGTATCTATAATAATATTAAGTACTCTGGGAGAACACTATAACAAATATTCTATACCAATATACCTAATAATATTAAGTACAGCTCATTGCCAATTCATATGAAATGTATTATTAAAGCCCAAATAAAGATTAAGATTTACACATTTAAGGAATGGTGGACTCAATTGAATAATGACGTCGAAGGTTGTTATTTGCAAATTATTTGCAAGAGGTATGACTAATGAACGTCGAATATAGGCAATTGTGATCAATTATTGGGTTGCGCTTCAACCGGTCGCTCTTTCTTTCTCTATAATCATTTTCGCTACCTACATAGATTTAAAACAGAAAATCCAAGCAGATTAATAGTGAAATCTATCCATCTCACTCGACTGTATACTGATGTAGGGACGAATCCAAAGTTTCTAAAACAGAAGAAAATTCGGCTTCCATTCCATTGATTAATATCTCCGCTGAGCACTTCACAAGTTGAGCCCAGATAAAATAAGTTCAGGACAAATTGGCCAAATGCACAGTGATCCTTTGTTACACAGCTGCAACAACAAAACTGCAATATCCACTTGGAAACTTGACGACATTTGTCAAGAAAAAGAATGAAACGTTTTTCATTACCGAACTTCCATCGTCCGTTATTGCGAAAGTGTTGAAAGATATTACGTGATAACTATCGGGAATGAGGGCCCGATAGCGGCTGTATTGTTCTCGTTTTTGTTACTCCGTCATGTATGGATGTTTAAAACTCGTATGATATCAATATTTTACGTTGGCAAATATATAGAATATTCTAGAATATTTCATTGAGTTTTGGAACTAGCTAGCTCTGAATTGAATTTTTTAGGTATATCTTGTTATATTATGCTCTTTAGAAGAACTGAACTTGCATTTTTGTTTGATATATCGCATCATAGACTTGTTTTGTTTATTGCTTAATGTTATCTATTTAATGATTATTCTAACAGTGGAACGATATAATGTTATTTATTTAATGATTATTTATCAATGTTGCAATATTCGCATGCATGCATTATAAAACCCGCGACATGGCTTTTGACGTGAGGTTAATGAATTTGTTCACTTTGATCAGCTAATAAATAAATTCTACGTTTGACCCGACAATTAAAGGAAGATGGGGCAATGGACAGAGCCAAATATCTAGTTTCCTTTCACAGCTTTGGGAAAGAACGTTTTCAGCAATTGGAAATTGTCATATCATTTTATCGAATAATCTTTGTAAATTCAATAAAAGATTTAGATCACGCCTCAACGTGGATCTCAAGGTAATTGGACATACTTACCAAGCTTTTTAATTTTTATCTTTGGCTTCGTTTTAAATTTGTTTCCATTCAACATTTTCCTTCCACAAGTCACCATGAAAAATTAAATTAATATAATAATTAGAACTATTCTATCACTCACCTTTTCTCAAGAGAAAGTAAATGTACGCAATATCTTACATGTTTACTCGCCTCTCAATGCGAGCACGCATAACAAGATCACTTTCAAATAATATTCATTCAGAACCTTCTAATCGATTTCCAGACAATTTATTTAACATTGAAAAAAGGAGATATAAATATGATCCGGCTGGAAGGGCCATCGGTACAACCATACTTGACAGGGGGCGGAGACAATAAGTTATCTCCCCCCAATCTCCGCCCAGAACATGTGTTCGAGAAATATTGTTCAATAGTTACGTATGAAGGATGACTGCGAGGTAACGGATTTTGTACCGTTAATATTATATGGAGCCATTTTTTAGTCCTTCACAGCCGGATCGCGATTATTAATTGTTCATATTACATGAAAAAAAATCAGTTCTCTTTTTTCTTTAACGAAATACTTTTGTTTTTCACCTTATCCAAGTAGCAGATATTCCATTCAAAACAATTCGAGTTCACTTGATTACATACTCATAATACAAAACGTAATATCAAGCCTGTGATCCTCAAAAAGTGGGACGTAAACGTAACTGTTGAAACGTGGGAGTGTTCTACACTCCTCTGCCTACCTCTTCGGGGATTACAGGCGTGATGTTACGTTTTGATCCCAAAAAGGTCGGCAGTCAATTTCCGTACACTCCCCCCACGTTTCACCAGTTACGTTTACGTCTCAGTTTGGAATACGTAGCGAGCCTTTTGCCATGCACCGGGCACAAGTCCACAATCCGAAGCACTACTAGAAAATCTAAGTTAGAAAAATCCAACAGTACTTGACCTGTGACTTTATCAATAGTATCCTGCGATTTTGACCAGTCGCGCTCCGCAACCACTAGACCACCGAGGCAGTCGCAAAGTTTGCACAAATATATGGTCGGAATATTAAAATGCAACAGAAGGAGAAGTGTGAATTTTTGAAGTTTATTGGAGGTTTTAAATATATTTAATTTATTGTTTATACGAAATTATCCAACCCTGTAACGATAACTAAAATAGAAACAGTGATATCTTATACATGGAATAACATAAACAGGCAACAATAAATTTTAGAACAAGTTTTTCAATAAAATAAAGCTGTTACAAGAAACACGAACGGAATTAAAACTAGCCGTGAATGAAAAATTCTCTCGGGCAAAAATAAGAGCAACAAAATTTCGTAAATTGGCAGCTTTAAGGGAAAATTCAGAAAAATGACTATTTCTCATACGGGTATACACAGCTGACGTCCCCACAATCTTGCAGCTCCACACTGCAGGCCCTCACGAACCGAGCGCACTATATTCTACTTATCGAGTTGAACTGAGACCCGAAATTTGCCTGAGATTTTTTGGTGCTTTATGGCAGAGAAGATGGACAGGACTGCCCTACAATTTCCATTAAGATACGGGGTTTTAAGCGAATTAAATTTGTCTTCTTGGCACATTAATATAATAAATCATCGAGTTAACGATTTCAGAAAAGTGTAAATTGATCATGTTCTATACGATAATTGGTATCTTACAAACATTCTTGTTTTTAAGGGCATACGCAACATTTTACCTTCTAATTGCTTTCATACGTCGAACCCTTTATCAATGTAACTGATTTAATTTACAAGCATTTAAAAGCAAAATATTACATTCCAGTTATAAACTTAAATTTACTTACGAACATTAGTAAACACATCATCACTCCAAACCGCTTTCGTACCAAGCAGAGACACAAATATAAAGCTATGAATTAATATGTACTTCATTACCGTTAGAATTTGTAACATATACAAGTATTTTGGGCCTTTTACAAATGTCTATGTAAATATCAAATACCTAAGCAGCTTTAAATACCAAATAACCAACATAACAAAAAAATTACATAGTTGTAACATGCTACATGAATAGAACTTAGTACCATTATGTATAAATAGACGTCCCTTAATCGACGCCGTACCATTCGGTCATATGCGGTTTACTTTAAAACCTGCCCACAACTGTTTCGAGCCTTAGTTTTATCTGTCAAAGGACAATCAAATATTGTTCGTTTCTTCATCGCAAACAAGGGCTCTACTACTTAACTACATCTAGATTTTAAACAGTGCTCTGTTGATGAGTCGGAAGTGCCGCGGATAGCCTCATTATTTCTCCGGCAAAAAAATTCTTTGTAATTCGAGTAAACCCAAGTGGTTTTTGTTTGAGAATAATTATTATAATTAAAACGACCTTGCCCTGTCCGAAATTCCTCCATGTCGTATTTGACCGCTTTAAATATCTCTTTGATAGTAACTCAACGAAGGCGGCGCCCTTTTTCCTTCTCGAAAATACATCTTAATTGAATCTATTTTCTTAATTAATGTTACCTTTGAAGTTTCGGAAAGCTCGAGAAAAATTCACCACTCCGTCTTCTTACATTTTTTGGTGTATTAGGAAAATAAAATTGGGAGGCAATTTTTTATTTTCTATCCTTGAGACGTGGGCCATTTTAAATGAGTTTTTATTTGGGTAGCAACACTACTGTAACTGACATGTAGAAAAATATGAGAATGGATACA
The DNA here is from genome assembly GCA_018245575.1 of Jemadia suekentonmiller. Taxonomy (NCBI): domain Eukaryota; kingdom Metazoa; phylum Arthropoda; class Insecta; order Lepidoptera; family Hesperiidae; genus Jemadia; species Jemadia suekentonmiller. The sequence goes on from DWDU01001446.1 coordinate 10,075, forward strand.
AAGTCTAGTAAACTGCAATGACCATTATAATTCTCCAAATGATACGTGACATGTACTAAATACTAATCCTTGTAAAGACTGCTGTTGCTTTCATATCCATGTAAAAGCTAGTCAACATTTACTTTACGCCCTCATTGTGGATGGAACTTGGTACCACCAAGGAGTTCACAACTACCTCACATCTTCAGGAAATGCATAATCACGCAGATAAACCCTTCTCACCAGTGACGCGTAAATGTATTGAGACCAGATAAAAATCCAACTTCGTACTGTAACTGCGAGTCACAGCGACTAATTGACCTCGGTTTGAGTCCATTTGAATCTTACATAACATCGAATGCAACAGCATATCCATTATGGTTCTGACGCTGACACTTGTCCATTCAACTGACTAACGCGTTGACTAATTCTAACCTTTGTGGTGGCTACATTTGCGAAATGACTGATGAACTGACGGGGCGTTACTTATTGATCTCAACGTGAGTTCAACAAAGAAACTGTACTATCGTCAGATTGCAAATTACACGCTAACATTTCAATATTTATTCATTATTATATAATCACGTCAGGCCCATTACGGGATAGGCAGAGAACATAGACCATCAAATATCTTTATCTTTGCGGAGCCGACGTAGAAAAAAATCACTTATACTGGCTAATATGTGACTGAATAAATAAGATACATTTGCAACAACCTATTTATGCGTTGCTATTTCAAATTTTCTTAATAGATTCCTTAACAATGAGTTAGTGTCCGTGTACAATACGACTGATAAAAGCGTTGTAATCAATATAAAATAATATCAATTGTAATAATAATAATAATTTATTATTACTAATATGACCTTTACACCAGATCCTTTATGAGTGAATGACATGAATCTTGATTACGTTGCCGTTATCGCAAGGTCCGTTATAATCGCTTCTCGTTCATCGTTTGATGAGAAACATGGACCTAACGAAAGTTAACGTGTAAGTATGTTGTAATAGCCAAAAGAAGTTTGCTCAACCGGCCTCGTAACAAACTTTTGACCACTTTCGTTGGAAGATTCTTCTTCGATGATTATACGGAAGTATTAACGTTTTGGCTAACTGATCACATTGTCGCCCCCACAGAACAGTACAGATACGTGTTGAAATCTATCGACTACATTGTATCCAGTTTTTATTTATAGCACGAGTAAAGAGGTAAGGGTTGTTGATTATTTGGATCCTCATGTGGGAACAACGTTTCTTTATCTACGTGGACCCGGCATAAAAGAGCATTAACACTCATTGTACTGAAATATTTTTTTAATTACTACTATCGTTAAACTAGAACGCAACATACATATTTGCATGGCTCATGTTCAAATTCGAATGACAGTCGTCTACAAGATGCAATGCATGTTTCGCTCTCGGAACATCTAATTAAGAATTTCGTTTGCGTAATTTCTTGCAGTAACGTGGATATTATCCACGCTCCACGTCGACAAATGAAACAACAGTTATGGGCCGTTTCTAATTACGGCTCACTTCGAAACGCTCCAGTTTTTCAACACTCCCTCCTAAAGTACCTGTAAATCGGCTGGGAAATTCGAGACACTGAATTCGGGAAACTGATGAATATTGCCGACATTACATTCAAAAGAGACTCGACGTATCCGTGCTTGAGATAAAATCAATTATTACTTACATGCACTCCAAGACAGATTGTAATATTTGTTATTATCGTTCCATTTTTGACTATTTCCGCCATGCTTTGTCATTATTACTACTAGAAGTATTGTGATTCAGATGGAGGCGTGATGTGGACAGATTCAAGAAGGAAGGAAACTTCGAGCTGAATCCTTAAAGAACCGATCTTCAATGTTATGTCAAATTTCCGGATATGACATCAGTCACTCAGCTACTTAAATAAGATACGTTATTTTTATAAAACGGTAAGATATCATCCACCATTTTCTAATAAGTACGGCAAAGCAAAATACAAAATTTCATGAAAACCAAGTTCCAGAACATCGACTCGCGTTCATTTTATTTACAAGTTCTTTACCCAACGCACCTATGGGATAATTTTGCGCCGTTTAAATATATTATTATTATCATCGTCTAAACACATAATTACGTTACTACTAAGACCATTACTTAAGTCTTTATCTCGCGCGCAAAATGTCTATTGATGCTGTAAAGGTCACGTATTTAGCAGTTCGCAAAAAACTATATACCTTAAACACAGAATACTCAAAGCTTATTTTCCACTGCGCATAATTGCAAAGTCCGAAAGATTGTTTCAATAGAATTTGTATTCTACAATTCACGAAATAGAGTTGAAATTCAAACAGCACTGACGTACATAGCTGACGGCATACGTTCGAATGCAAAGCTAAGACCAGTACGAGACCTCTGACTCGTTGCATAATAAGATTTAAATTGCTAAACGTGTTATCTCAGCTTCCATTAATTGCATTGCGAATTGACATCAGGTGTTCTTGGAATGATGCAAGGAGTGACTAGAAATCTCGAACGTTAGGCGTATAATAAATCTATTAATACTGTGAGAATGTAAGTGCCATAACCGCTATAAGGTCGCATACAAAAGTTAAAGTATTTCTTAATAGACATTAGCTATATTTTCTTTAAACTTTTAAGTATTTTCCGTGTTTGCGGCGTTCTAATGTTATTGACATTGTACAAAAAGCGTGGGGGGCTTGATTTTGATTGCTGTAAATATTTTAACGATAGTTTAGTATATCTATAGTTATTATAACAAGCACCCCACATGTTTTGTACAATAATATGAATTTTTCAATGGACTACTCCAGTTTTTTTTTTTTAAATTTTAGTTCAATTAGTTTTAAAAGCGTGTTTTTTTAGTTTTCATAAACTATAATTTTAATCGTACCGGAACGGTGCAAGCTTAGCTACCCTAGCTAAGGTCCTTCAAGTTCGGATTTCGGTAAACTAATATAATATTGATGTGTTGTGTGGCCCGGTAATTAAGTGGTCCGCAACGGTTGGGCCAAGGATTGTGGTCCCACTTCCACGGGGACGAATCTAGGTACCTATGTGTAGTACATTTATATATCTATACAAGTATACAGAGTTTATGAGTTATCTGACTACCAAAGCACGCGATCTGTCTAGCATGAGATGGTTGAGTATTCACCGCGAGTCACGAGTCATTTTAAAATTATATGAATATATTCTCATATATTTACATATACCTACATAAGAATTTTTAAGTATTTAGTTTGCGTGGAAACTTACAAATTTCGAGACAGTCATTAATTACCTATTGCACTATACTACGGATTCATTGGGAAAAGCATTCTAAGTACCTACGAGTCACGTCTTAGTTTCCAATCTATACTGAATTTCATGGAACTAACTTTAGCATTTTTCAAACATAAATGTGAAAGAAACAAATATGTACAAGAAAACCGAATAAGTTAATACTTATATATATATGTTATAGTTATACTTCGCATTTGTAATAATAACTTATATCTATACATATATAAAAGACGAAACAAAACAAAACCGAACGTAGAAACTCTCTTGAAAATAGATTCAGAGAACACAATTTTCAAAATGAGGTTCAGTTAGAAATGAAACAGGAACAAAACAGACTATACGCCGCGTTAGCGAGTCAATCTCCGTCGACGCCGGCGCGGGGCCGCGTCCTGTGCGCTGTCGGCGGGCTGACGCGAAACGATTGGGGTGGTATAGTAACAGGGAAATATTACAAGCAATAGGATAACATAATAACATCACGCCTGTATTTCCCCGAAGGGTTGTGCAGAGAGGAGTGTAAAACTCTTCATCTGTTGACATACATCTGGCACAAGTTCAGTCTATAAGAGATTACTAGGAATGTAAAGTTAGTTAAATCTATTAGTACCGGACTAAGAAATCGAAACCAAGATATCGCGATTAGCAGTCGTGCTGTGCAACCACTCGACGAATGAAATGGTAAGCGTTTTTTTATAACCCAATAGATTAATAACAATGCGTAAATGATGAAAGAAACATGTATAATGATGTCCTTAAAATGAAATCAGTAACAAAGATCTATATACATAATAGACATAGCTAACGTCATACAGAATAACTCGCTTATAAATATGTCGTAACAGAATTTTCTTATAAATACGCCATAAAAACTTTCCGGTAAATATGCCGCGAAATAAAAACAGTTGAGCGCGGATATAACGCAGCGGTAAACGGTGGGGAAGTTGGGCTTACTTGCATCTTGTCTTTGTGTTAGGGTGTGATTACGGTGCACATGAGAGAGTGTAGTTGGTAACGGACTATAGAATCTCTGCTAAAACCTTGATATTTGCAAGTAACGTGACATCACGCCTGTAATCCCCGAAGAGTCTGGCAGAGGAATGTAGAACACTCCCACGTTGCACCAGTTTATTTATGTCCCACTATGAAATAGGTGGTGAGAATATTGCCATATACCGGGCAGATATCCAGATTCCGAACCACTACTAGAAACTCTAAATTAGAAAAATTTATTAGTGCTCGACCGGGGAATTGAACCCAGGACCTCCCGATCGGCAGTCGCACATGCAACCAACACGACCAA
>DWDU01001447.1:0-14650 GCA_018245575.1 Jemadia suekentonmiller
AATCTAAATTAGAACATTTTTGTAGTGCTCGACCCGGGAATCGAACCCAGGACCTCCCGATCGGCAGTCGCACTTGCTACCAACACGACCAACGAGGCAGTTGAATTTTGTTAAATAGAATAGAAATTCTAGTTAAAATTCCTAATAGTGGCTCGGAGTCTGGATTTGTGCCCAGAGTACAGCAATAGGCTCACCCCTATTCCATTATTCTATGGTGTGACGAAAACGTAACTAATGAAACATGGGAGACTACTACGCTCATGTGCCTACCTCTTCGGAGATAACAAACGCGATGACACGTTTTTAACGTATACTTTTACACGTGAGTACAACAAAATATACGCTTACACACACAGTTATTTTCCATAATAACAATATACATCACGAATAAACAAAACCTTTTCAGTTTTCCAAAACGTGCTTTTATTAAATATGAAAATTATACTTTTCACCACTTTTATCACATTGGAGTATGCATATTCCAATTTGCTAATGCAAATTAATTGTACACAGCGATAACATTAAATTGACCTCGTTTTCAAAGTTATTGTTACATGATTTGATAAAGTGAATACGTTCAATTAACTGTGGGCAAAATTGAGCGGTTATAAATACTAAATTTACTCGTAAATCAAATTACGTCGCAATAGAACAATTCCAAACGTGCCACGCCAAAGTTCCCGTACGCCACTGCGCTCTGATATTCATCATGATAATCGTCAGCCTTTTGCAGTCCATTGCTGGACATCGGTGTCTGGGGCGTTATGCCGTCCCCACGCTGGGCATGCGGGTGGGGGATCGCAGAGCACAATGCCTCGCACCGCCTGCGCTGCTGCCCACAGGCGGCCAGGGCACGTAGCTGTGCCTAGGCAGTACGCACCACACCGCGACCTGCCATGTCATGCGTTTGGGCAGATGCACGAATATTGATATTAACTTTTTTTTATACTAAATAGGCTAGTTCTTGACCACAGTCAAATGATTGTTCAATTGAATGTTCACACGTGGGAATGTTCTACATTCCTCTGCCTACGTCTTTGGGGATTACAGGCGTGATGTTACGTTTTTTTTTGACCACAGTCTTGCGTGAAGGAAAGCAATAATGTGACCAAAACTGTTCATAGTGCTTTATTACTACATATATAAAACGTCACATCACGCCTGTATCTCCTCGAAGAGTTAGGTAGAGGAATGTAGTTCCCACGTTTCATATCTGTTTGTTGTATTTCCTATGATGGAATAGATGATGAGCCTATTACCATATATTGATCGCAAATGCAAATTCCGAGCTTCTAATACTAGAAATCTGTACGAGGAATTTTAATTTAGAAAAACCCAAAAGTATCTTAACCGTAGATCGTCCCAGGACCTCTCGCAGTCGAACCTGCAACCACTTAAAAAACGAAGCGATCTCTAGAATTAGTATCTACTTCATACACAAAATTAAAACATCCAAAGCCACGAGCTCTCCGAATGAGCTTTAAACCGTTTACAATTACTGAACGTCGTACAATTAAAGCGGTCAGATGTATTAAACTGTACAATTGAGTAAATAATTTTTATCTGCATCATTCATTGAAACCCCGCCAACGCGTCGACAACTGTTCAAACAACAGATAATATGTATAACCGATTCCGGATGTACGTTAATTCCAATGTCGCGAAGGTAAAAATAATATGTGTATTTAAATGTTTTTGTAACAAAAATTTCAAATAAATATCTTAATTAATATCACAACATACATTTTAGGATAGCTATAGGTACTAACACAAATAAAAAATTATGCAGTGTATTGAAAATTGGCTTTACCATTCGGTGCCCGAAAAATTTCCACAACTATTTTACAGTTTTCTTCTAATGAAAAGTTATATAGGTACATCAATTAATATCTTATTTAATTTTGTTTGGTTATATAAAGAGCTACACCCAGACGAAATGTATAGGTACTGTACAATATATTTTAAGAGTAAAACTCTTTAACGAAAATCATAAACGTAACAACGTAATATCACGGCTGTAATCCCTGAAGAGGTAGACCGAGGAGTGTAGTACGTTCTCACATTTCCTGCCCGCTCCTATGAGATAGGCGGTGAGTCTATTGGCACATACGGGGCACATATCCAGACTCCGATCCACTCCTATATAATCTAAGTTAAAATAATCCAAAAGTGCCCGAATTGGGATTTGTACCCAGTATGTCTCAATCGGCAGTCGCGCTTGCATGGGATTTTCCTCAGAATTTCTAGTGATTTTTTTTTAGTAATGGCACGGAGGCCGTATTTAATCCCGGTGTATGGTCCACAAGCCCTATTACATCATCATCATCATCATCAACAGCCTATCTCAGTCCACTGCTGGACATAGGCCTCCCCCAAAGAACGCCATCGCGTCCTGCTACATGTTGAAACGTAAACCTACGTTACATGTAGAAATGTACGACACTCCCCTGCACACCTCATCGGGGATTACAGGCGCGATACTACATCTTTTTCATGTAACATAATAAAATTAAGACAGAGAAACAGCACCCTAAAGAACTTCACCTTGCCTGTAGAGGCGCTACATCGAGCGACACAAAGCTCTCAGATCTATAACTAGACATGTGAAATGCTTTGTGCGCTTTGTCTTCGAACGGCAGTATTGAGGCCGTGACAGTAGAAGATTGCTATGCTGTTCAAAGATAGATATTCTCGTTCACATTTCACGTTAACTGAATAACATAACGCGCTGTTGATTTTCATATTCAGGCCCCTTAAAACGGCGCCAAAGTGTAATATTTATGAAATTTTGTTTTATAAACTTTATGTGTACGTATTCACAGTTGTACAAAGAACAATAACTCAGAACAGCCAACGGGCTTATAATTTTATGTTATAAAAAAAAAACTTAAGGTAATAAATTTTATGCTGATTACAATTACATTATTATATTACAATATTTTTTGTATTGTATAATCAAATTTTATATTTCGAACAAATTATATATAGACTATAGCTGATTTTTATTTTGTCTATGGATATATGGCAACTGTAGTGTGCGCTTAATTTCTTATTTGCCTTGTAACGATTTACACCTGCCCTTAGGGCCCTTAGTGCCTCCACTGTGCAAACCCTCTCCTCATTCCCCTCCCCTCTCCCTAAATTACGATACATTTGATCGTAATTATAACCCAACATTAGCTAACTTAACTAATGTACCTACCTTTGCGGAGTAAACAAACGCGCTTACTACATATATTACCAAAGAGTTGATTAATTATATATAATTATTTTTCGTTTATTATAAAGATCAATTATTATTATGTGTTGAAAACATTAACTACTTGAAAAAATTTATCACCCAAATGTGTTTACGTATTAATCGGCACAAGAATAATTAGGCTTTACATAAAGAAGCGGGTACTGTACTTACTCCAAATTACCTTTAAGCCGGTCTGGTAGATATGGCGCCGGGACATCGTTCAGATGTCTGTCACTCTTGGCAAACGCGTCCAGTAGTGTTGACCTGTAACAATATGTATAAATGTATACGTGTAATATTATTATGTAAGGGCAGTGATAACCATTTGGTTTAGATTTCAACCTCTCATTAAGAGGATGGGGTGATCCGGGGTCAGAATCATAGCAAAATTTTAGGTGCGAATCGAACCCACAACCTTAGTAACTTAAAATCTTAGAAGGCCATCTCTATCCATTAAATACAAAATTTGATACACAGATTGCCTTTTGATGCTTTCATTCACACTTTGTACGTACGTACTCATAATATCTCTTGATATAATAGTTAGGAATTTCGAACTTAGTTTGTATAAAAAATTAAAAACCCTTCTCATTCTAAGAAGAACTTTATGTCCAACAACAAAAGAGTTGTTGTTGATGATGATAATTCCAACAATCCATGATAAACGTATTGCTATATTTAAACGCCATTTCGGATACATCCAAAGTGTACAATGTTCTAAATTCAAAACAACCCCGCCAATTATATCGAGCAGGCATACGAGAATTTAGCTGGCCTAAATACAACCTAAAAGTTAATATCCTATTTTTAAATCTCCATCGATCTGAAGTTAGCACCATTTAGAAACTGTACGAAAGAACAGCTGTGCTTACTTGATAAATATACTCGTACAAATGGTTGACAATTTCTTGACCACGACAGTATCGAGAAGACTGAATTTCAGCTTCGGATTCTTCTGGATTCGACTATTGTATGTGAACTGTGCGACGGTAAAATGTATGCGAAAATTAATCTATCAATCTGCCCGTTCAGATTTCACTTCAATGCTGATAAGCTCATTTTGCCGAAAATAATAATAGCTTTAACGGTGGAAAATAATACATTGTGCTTAGTATCCTTTTAAAGTCCGTAGTAGTACACATTTCAGTAAACGTCACATCATGCATTTAATGCCCAGTTAGAAAAACCTAATAGAACCCGACCCGGAATTTTAACACAGTATTTCTCGATCGACAGCCGCGCTTGCTACTAACTCGACCAATGAGGCAATCGCTTTTTATTAATAAACCAGTATACTTTTTAAATCAATCCCGAAAAGAACGAAATTAAAAACGCGTAGCACCTAAGTACACTCGTCATCTGAGGGGACGACCGTAACGTACATAGTATACAGTGTGAATTACAGCTGTGGACAAAATGAGGGTGAAAATACGCATAATATATTCACAATTCTCTGTGCTCTCTGCCTACCCCACAAGGGACCTGGCGTGAGGATATGTAGGTAATATATTAATAAACCCTGAAAAGCCCTGAAAAGTATTTGTATTTGCAGTCGAATCTATATATAATAGTGCCCGAAAAATCTAGTAGTGCCCGAACCGGGATTAGAACCCAGGACTCCCAATCGGCAGACGCGCTTGCAACCAACACGACCAATGAGGCAATCAATAATTGTAATATTATATGTAATAGTTCGCTAATGGCATACGTGAGATACATTTAATGTCTGTTCCGCAATTATTTTCGACACCTCGACCACCTAAACGAGTAGTACGTTACATACGCATCACTTAATGTTGAAACACGTAAGCAACAACAATATTAATTGGATTTTCCAATAACAAAGGCAGATATGTAATAATAACAAAGGAAAATATGTAATAATAACAAAGGAAAATATGGAATAATAACAAAGTATCGTTAACGTATGAACGCAGTCCAATTTCACAAACAGAAAAGGCTTACCTCATTCGACCTAATCTTGCCGACGGCGGTAATCAAAAACCAACATTTAACGTAGCTGTGACCGCGGCTTCGCCCGCGTGGAAATCAGTGTATCACAAAGTTGTTCCCGCGTAAATATCGACCTCATGCAAATTCTAAGATAAAAAAAGTATTTCAAAACAAATCAATATGTACTAGATATAATATCTTTCGTTGAAATTTTGAACAAAAGTTATTGTGAGTTATCCATAAGAGATGGAAACATGCTATAGCGGAGTTTCTTCTAGTATTTTTATTGATCTACAATTCTCTAATACATTACATTAATCGATCTGTGCTGGTTTACGCGGCGCACGCGAGTAAAACTCTCAGCAGGCAAAATTTTTCAACAGTACCCGTTATATCTCCCGTTACTGTGAGATTTCTATGACAAAAACTATCCTATTATATTATCGGGGATCAAACTATCTCTCAACAAAATTTCATCCAAATCGGTTCAATGATTAGGTAAGAAGAAGAGACAGATAGACAGACAGAGTTACATTCGCATTTACATTAGTAGGGATTTAAAACTTATACTGAAAAATAATATTTTAGGTAATTTGAATCAGCCCTTTACCTGTTTTTTGTATGTTCGCATTTATTACGTTGTTTTATAAAACAGAGAACTGATTAAATTACTTAACAATGAAAATATACCGATCTACATACATCTAAATATCTTTTGAAATATTAATTCTCACGGAATTTGAGCAGCTATACCCATCCATTTTACTATACATACATTATACTATAAATATGTTATAAATTATATATGCATCTGAGCTTAAACTTTAAAATCACTGAAATGTTATCAAACCTATCACTAATTTGACAAGTAGCGGATCGGCAGCTTGATCAAGAAGGACAACCCAAAAAACGTCGGAAAACCTGCATTCACTCCATACTTTAGACATTTTAAGGCTTAAACCTTAAAACATTACACTAATCCGAATCTAATTGCTGGATGGTAAACTATGCCCTAATCCCTCATTTTCAAGAGTGAAACTATGGATGTTATTGGAAATTTTGTCAGTTCGATTCATTGTCTATCAGTATCATAAGTGCTCAATGATGAGTCGTACATTCGTAATTACCGAATCTGTGATAGAACACATCTGACTTATTTTTATTGATTTAATTATTTTAGTCTCATTTCACACTATGTATTCAATAAAAAACCACCAGTGGATGGGCGGTATAGAAAGTTTTACCCAGTAATGTTAACAATTCAACAAATTATATTTACATACAATTGTTTCGTAGCAAACATATCGAAAGGAGTTTTCACGAAGTTCCTGTTGTTAGCCAGCTAAGTTGTTAGTCGACAAAGTTCACTCCGCCGTACAAAGTATGCGTTAAGTTTAGGGAAGCTGTATTGTTTGAAACACAAACTCGTATGTAGAATAAGTTAATGTTACGTATCCAGAATCATGAAGGTGGAAAAAAATTGGCTGCAAGCGGCTGACCGACATACATAATAATATGCGGAGAGTAGATACTAGATTTACTCAGGAACTTTCTTACTTTTGGAACAAAGTAACTGCTACCAAGTGCCTCGACTGTGAAAAATCTCTTAATACTGTTTCTTAACATTCATACTCGTGTTAGTTATTTCCATACCTAAATTGAAAGGCTTTATGTTTTAATTATACGTCAAGCACCATATTTTAACAATTGAGTAATGTTTTTTACTAATTTATATTATCATACGAGGTGCCTTACAGGGTAGGCAGAAGGCATGAACCGAGAGTATTTTCTCTTCTTGGGTCAAAATAGGTGAGTCATGAACAAACTTGTCTCCATTAACTTGTTTTGTTATTCCTGTGCCTGCCTCGACTGCATGCTACATGACTGGCTCGCTGGTTGTGTTAAATGCAGGCGCAACTTCCGATCGAGAGATTCTGGATTCAAATGCCAGGTCAGACACTATTGGATTTTTCTAACTATGATTTTCTAGTAGTGATTCGGAATCTAGATATGTGTCTAATACAGCGCAATAGACTCACCACTTATTCCATAGTGGGACTGGTGAAATGTGGGAGTGCAACAACACTCCTCTGCCTACTTCATCGGGGGTTACAGGCGTGATATTACGTTTAAATTCTATAAAAAGCATAACAAAACATAACAAGACATCACATGACACGGTATAACATAACATCAGATAACGCAACACAGCAAAACAACACAACATAATATAACATAACAGAACAGAACATATTGTGTTTAAGGTGTTTAGATTTAAATATATAGTGTATCATGAAGCCGATGTGTATCATGATGCAGTGTATCATCCCGTGACGTCCTCAAATGGGCCCTAAGGAAGACCAGCGCTGGTTGTTTCTGGACTTCCAGCATAATGCTGAGTAGGATCCATGTCGTATATGTGTACAGTCTGCAATTATTCTATTTGTCAAAATTCTATATCTTAACAGTTGTATAACGGTTAGGTGTACATATTACAAATAAAAAGTTTATTTCTTTCTTTCTTTCTTTCAGTGTTGTAGTAAACACGAAGCTGAATATAGCCAACAGCCGACCGAGCTGCCTGGCTCAGAAGTTAAAAGCTCATTAGTTCACGCAAGGCTCCATTCGCACTATTCTTTGCACTTGTTTTTCTCTATATCAGTGGTGTAATAAATTCAGCGAACGAAAGCAAAAACATTGTTCTTTTAAAATTACTCGGTAATTCTTAGCACATAATAAATTAGCTATTCATAGGCTTGTAACCAATATCACGTAGTGCACTGTTTGTACAAAAGAATTATGTCGTTTATTACAACTAAGGCGCGGACGTTGTCTTTTGTTTATCTACGGACGAAATTTTCTTAATGGTAAATTGGCCTGCACTAGTTGTTTGCCCCAGCTGAATAATAATAGATGAGATTTCGATCATTACTTTTGCAGTCGCCGTGGATTTTGTTAGAGTTTAAGTTTGTTTATCGTTACAGGGAGTTCATCTTATTTAGATAGATTAAATTTTTTAAATACACACGCTTTTACGATTCTACATTTTCATACAATTAAGGTAATCTCATACATTAAAGAGTCTAAAACCAATTCGGAGTTAGCACGGAGAGTCCACGTAATTCGTATCTCCGTCAGCCAGCACTGAAGCAGCATGGTGGAGTATGCCTGAGGCATTACCCTATTGTGGAAGAGACTCGTGCCCAACAGTGGACACAAAATGTATTGCGATCATGAAACCCAGCCTAGAAATCTTCCTCCAAATACCTAATAATTATTAATGTTCTGTTATGTGATGTAACTTTTTTCTTATTAAATAAAATACTATAATAAATACATTTATACTAATACCATATTGCTGCAGCAACTGTAAGGGAGCTTCTACTACAAGTACATATTACATACATCTACCCACAACGACCCAATTAAGCATTGTCAACGTGAAATTAATCACAGTGCATATTAAATCATCCTTTGTGACATGTCCATTGATTATCATACAGAACAGATTTATGGGGAGATACAAATATATTCATAGATAGCTCTTATATTACCTTACACACACATATTTTACTAATTTTATTGTCCTATAGTAATGTATGTGTGTTAAAGTTTCATGATGCCCGCCAAGGATGACAATTGAAATATTTGGTTGTTTTATTACTACTAATAACTTAATAACCTTTAGCACTGACTGCCTCGTTGGTCGTGTTGGTTGTCATGTTCAATTCCCGGGTCGGGCACTATATAATTTTTCCAATGGAGATTTTCTAGTAGTGGCTCGGAGTCTGGATTTATGCCCGGTGTATAGCAATAGGCTCAACACCTATTCCATAGTGGGACGTAAACGTAATTGGTGAAATGTGGGAGTGTACTGCACTCCGCTGCTTACCTCTGCGGGGATAAGAGGCGCGACGTTACGTAACTTTTAGCTTTTCAAACTGAAACTGTTTTTTAAAAACTAAATATGTTGTTTAGTTAACGTAATGCAAGTGTCATTGTTGAAGTCTTAAATCAAATTCATGCATATTGCATGAGTTTCTTAATTCCTTCACGATTAATAATTTGTATTGTACACCTAGATATATGTACAATAAAATGAATGTGTTTTAATAGTCAACAATTTAATGCTATAATATGTTTGCTTCTAATTTTACGAGTTCATTTTTCATCAGCTTTATTTTTTCACGTCTGTCTACTAAATATTTTGAAGATAAAATGTTTAGATTACTCTGTAACAAGTGATTATCTACTAATAAAGTTGATAAACATCCGTTCAGCTATTTTGCATATTACCTAGAGAGATCGATAGACAAACATGATTTTTATATCGTGCAAATCACGAGGAGCTTCAGAAAAAACTGTATTTCGAAATCACAAAACGCATGCTTCAGTTTCAGAGATATACGGACTTAACAGAGGACATAAAAAAAGTGTATGAATGAATGAAATATGAGGTCCAAGTGTACTGAAATTATGAATCTCGCGGAATAATGTAAAAGGCATTTCTCGCTTCCCGTGAAATTGTTTAGGACTTTTATTTCATTATGTTCAAAATTTTGTAACTAATCCATTAATGAAATATTAGGTGTTGAGAACTTTTAGGTGTGATAAAAATTTCAATAGCACATTGGGGTTATTTATTTTAAATAACTCTACAAATATACCGTTGGCCGATAATTTCCTCGTGTAATCATAGCGTAGGTATATATTCAATACAAATTAGGATTTACACTATTTACTATTGAAATAATATTAATTCGTGCGACTTTTTTTTCTATACGGAGAAAATAGTGAGCGAACAGGCGGCAGACTATTGAGTCGCAGATGTCCATAAGCGGAAGAAGCCTCAATAGGCTTCTTCCGCTTATGGACATCTGCAATTAGACTCGAACAAGATTTGCTTAATAATACTTTAGTTGTTCGTGGTTCAATATATATCAGTTATTAATGAGACTTTGTTAATTCATTACAGATTTGTCGAAATAGAATTGTTAGTGTGAGTAGTCGAATTAGGTAAGTTAAATTATCGGAGTTAATACCATTGAAGTTTATTTCTACGAACATTGCCGTTCCTTCGTCTGAAATATTGATCTCTAACGTACGTGTGGACTCGCAACCATATTTCAAAACGAAACATAAATCGTTTCCTTAGCAAACTTTTTCAATTTAGATATTGAAATTACGACATGCTATTTATGTAGATGTTACAATTACTTTCACTAAAATAAAATGCTGATTCCAACTATGCATTTCCAGTAATTAGAAAAATTAGACCGAACGTGAGATAAATTTTATACGGTAGAGGAACTTTAACGGCTAGCAACTTAGTTCACGGGCAAAATTAACTTCGTGAAAAGATGCCTGGATATTTTCTGTGATACTACATGCACATATAAAATTTTAACTTTTAATATTTCTAAGCGAAATTTTCCGTACTTGCTCATTCTTTGTAGTTGTAGTAGGAGTTTTCCAATTATCCAATCCAAGTATCCAATCCAAGTATCCAATCCAAGTATCCAATCCAATCCCAAATAAAATACACAATCCAATCTCAAATAAAACTAGAAGCTGTATAAAATGACGTCATGCTTATATTTTCCGGTATAGGTAGGCAGAGGAGTGAAGTACAGTCACACCTCACACGTTTCACCCGTTACGTTATAGGTACGTTTGATTATACATAGAATAGGGCGTGCGCCTGGTGGCATACCTCTGGCGACAAATCTGAAATCCGAGCTACTATTTGACATTTCAAGTTAGAAAACTCAAAAATATATTACCATACCCGGGGTTCGAGCCCGGAACTTACTGATTAGTAGTTGCGCTTGCAACCAACAAACTAGACTGAGGAGGCAGATAAAACTAAGTAATAAAAAAAAGTTTTCTTCGATCGGTCACAGATGTCACCACAGGCGTCACCACTATGAGCTAATTCAGAACGTTATATGATCTTGTACGTTTGCCCACACCACGCTCCCAGTATAAAGACTAGAACTTTCCAAGCACAAACTAAAAGTAGCAAGAGATCCTGAAAATTCCGAAAGCCGTGAAATTTGTTGTTGCACGTATAAGTTTTATTTCCTCTATCTCGTCTATATTTTTATGTCTCCTTTTTGATGTTTACTAAAATTTAACCCACGGGTGAACTGAACGAAAATTCCATTAGCATTAATTCCGTCTTTCATACAATTTCTTTGTGTTGGCCCTCATGAATATAAAAATATAAATTTTCCATGTTAAGTCCTTAACCAGCAGTTTCGTGTTGCTAAACAATGCTTTAGCAAAATTAATAAACTCGTATTATAAATGGCCAATTATAAATAGCCAACGTTAGATAAATTTTTATTTTGTATTTTTAACACTGAATCAAACCATTAAAAAGTTCAAAAAGTTACAGTCTACTTAATAAGTACGTGTACTAATCCACGAGGTATATAATCAAGATGCAAAATGCGAATTTGTAACTGTGCTATAGGATAATTAGTTATCGTAATTGATTCATTATCATCATCAAACCTTTCATTAATCCACTGTCAGACAAGTGTCTGTCCAGAATATGGAATACTAATTCCTTGGTCGCCCACACCGCCCAAGTAACAATAGACACTTCGCACGCCTTAGAAAACATAATGAAGAAATCCAAGGAATGTAGGTTTCCTGATGTTAACTTAGTTCTTTAATATCAAGTTCTAGTTTCTAGTTCTATTTACACATAGTTATATTAAATTCTATCGTTTGTTTGATTAACTTTTATTTTAGTAGCACCATTTCATAGATTTTTATTCAAAATTTATTACTGAACAAGTAATTTATATACATATAAACCGGGCAGGAAAATGCACAGTTATAATAGTAGAGCATGTAAATCTGGTTTTCCCAAGGCAGTACCCACGCTACGCCCACTTCGAAGCAATTGCTATTAAAACTAATTGTACTTCGGTCTCAACTGTATGGTTGTCAGCCTTCGTGCACAGTGAACCCACCTTGGACCCCAGTAATAGCAGCATGACTGCAAGTTACTTAAAACAAGACCGTTTTTTTTTTGTTTTTTTTTAAAACAGACACTACTAGAAATAACTGCACCCAATATCTATAACTTATCCAGAGACTATAAATACGAAGATTGTCATTGTACAAATCCCTAATCAATTAATACTAACGAATGATCTCATTAAGAACTAATATCGACCTGACTGAAGTTTTTATGTGTGAACTTAATATTATGTGAAAATAGAAGATTATTATTATAGTGTATTAATATTATTTATATACATTGAACCACGAAAGATAAAATAGGTCTTTCCTTAGAGTCCTGCGTAGTTGTAAGCTAATTCTGAATGTCCATGGCCTCAGTTAACCACTTAATACGACCACCTGGTCGATTACTACTTTTTTTACATAAAAAAGAAAATAATGAAGTGACATTACAGCAAATTCAAACGTATAAAACCTTGATTTATCATTTTATCTACTATATCACTTTGTCTTTTTACTCTATTGCCACAAGGAACAGTCAACAAGTATTTGCCAACGTTTTAAAAATGAACAACAGTAATCTATTATTAAAATTTTAATCACACCTAACAGGTCCCAACACTTAATACTTTATTGCTCAATCCGCTACGAAATTTGAAGCACAAAGAAATAAAAATCCGTAACAGTTTTACGAGACGCGAGAAATGCCATTTAAATTATTCCGCAAGCTTCATAATTTCACTTCACTGGAGCTCATATTTCATTCATACGGTAAAACAACACTTTGTTATGTTCTTACTAAAGTCCATAAACCTCTATGTCCAATCTGTATATGTAAATAAAACTGAAGTATGAGGTTCTAACTTAGAAATAAGGTTTATTTTTTAACTCCATTGTTATTAATGAACTTTAAAAAATGTACCGGTGTGCCTGTGATGTATTGCAAACGCTTCAACCAATTACAATGAAGCTTTTATTGGCATGATGTTACTTATCGAGAGTAATTACATATTATCCGTGCCCAGACACAGGGTGTCGTAAACGACGACTAAACTTGTTGCTGGCAGAGTATGGCGCTGTATGGCACGATAAGCTGTGATCTACAATCCCCAACTCGAACGCCCAGTGTGGGGATTGTCGGCATAACCATTCAGGGGAGGCCTACAATTTACTGTTGTAAACTGTAATAGGCTGATAACGATGATTCAATTGTTACTATCAACATTCATATCATATTCGTAGAAAAGTATGAGAGCTTTGATCGTAAATATACCTCCGCATAGATATGTCGAACGTAGATTCTAAACGACATATCACAAGAGATGATTTACTACGCACTATTAATTATACCACGTTAGCATTGTTCATTTTGGTTACTGTAAACAGCCGTGTGTAATATTGGATTCTTAGATATTCTATATTAACGTATATTCTATATACTCTGCCTCTGCCTACCTCTCCGGGGATTGCAGGCGTGATGTTACATTTTATGGTAGGTTCTATATTAAAGTATAAGAAAAAAATTCCCCACTCTCCACCAATATACCATGCAAAATAAAGTTAACAAGACGTTTCTAGACAGATAGTAACATTAGTCCAGCAGATGAATGTCCATCTTCATCAGCTTCAACCTCAGTCCACTGCTAGACCTGGACGTCCCTTGAAGGTAGGTCCAGGTCCCTTGAAGGTTGGTAGCTGGACATACGGGTTTGGAACCACAGAGCACGCTTTCTCGCATCGCCAACGCTGCAGCCCGTAGGTGACCAGGGCATTTAGCCGCGGTCAGCCCGCGGTGATCAGTCGCATGTTAGTGGATTGTACGTGGTATGACAATGATCAATATTACTTTCGAGACGGATAATCACAGTCGCTGTAAATCAACATGTTTGTACAGAGACAGCTGTGATTTAAGAGAGGAGAGTTTCAGACTGGAGTCGTACGAAGTACGAGGGTACGAAGAGGTAAATACCAGATATTATAGAAAACTATTCGCTATCCGTGAATCAATAATAATAATATTTTATTATTATAAGATAGATATAATAGGAACATTTTAATTAAAACGTCTCATTTCAGTGACAGCTAATGACAAAAACTCTTTATTTATTTTAACGTGTATAAGAATCATGACAAGACAACGTTCTATACAGTGTATTAATTATAGATTATCAGGTGTTATCACAATAAATGAATATTTTTAACAAATGTAGTCACGCTAAATCCCTCGAGTGCCTCGTTGGTCGTGTTGGTTCCAAAGGCGACTGCCGATCGGGAGGTCCTGAGTTCAAATCCCGGGTCGGGCAAGACTAAATTTTCTAATTTAGATTTTCTAGTAGTGGCTCGGAATCTGTGCCCGATGCATGGCAATAGGCTCACCACCTATTTCATAGTGGGACGTAAGCGTAACTGGTGAAACGTGGGAATGTTCTACATTCCTCTGCCTACCTCTTCGGGGATTACAGGCGTGATGTTACGTTT